>RJWM01004708.1:0-98445 GCA_004363535.1 Dasyprocta punctata
CTCCCCAGTGACCAAACTGGTGAGGCCACCTGGCTGTGGGCTTTTAAAGCCTTGCAAATGGAAAGCTGCCTAGACTTGTTTCTTAACAAAGTACCCAACCTCAGTTATTTTATTATGGCAATGGAAAGCAGACTAATAGATAATCCAAAGAAACTTTGTATCTGTGTTTTTTTTTTTTTTTTTTTGCGGCACCAGGGATGGAACTCACAGCCTTGCGCCTGCCAGACAGGCGCTTAAGCTGCTGAGCCAAACTCCTGGCCGTGGTTTTTTGAGGCAGGGTTGCACTATGTAGCTCAGGCTGGCCTTGCACTCGCATTGTAGCCCAAGCCGGCCTCGAACTCACAACGCTCCACCTACCTCAGCCTCCTGAGTGCTGGGATTAAAGGCGTGTGCCACCACGCTCGGCTAAACTTTGTATCTTTTTAAGAGTTACTAACAGCTTCTGTAAAAGATATATGGAGAAAAGTTTGCATTCATGCACAAATCTTGCTTTCTTTCATGTAGACTGGCCGAAATAAATGTTTGGATGCTTACTAAGTGTTGGTCCAGGTTGTGTTCTAGGTGTTAGACATACCAAGAATATGAAGTGGTCCCCTACCCCAGGGAAGAGAAATAGCACAGATCTGTGGACTGGTAATTCCAGGGCGAGATGGAGTAAATGGTACATGTATGACATGAAGTACATGAAAGGGCACAGCCAGTTCTTTATGGACAGAGCTGGGCAGGATCTCAGAGGAGCCAGCAACAACAGTAGGCTGTGTTTTCCAGAACGTACAGAGATGTGTTAGGCAGACAGTGCAAGACTTGCAGATGACAGAAGCAGCCTTTGCAAAGGCCTGAAGCTGTGTGAGATCAAGCAGGAAGAAATCTTGGGATATTTGTGAGAAGCAACCAAGCTTTGCACTTACTATCCTGGCTCTGTGCATCCTCCTCTTGGGAATGCTAATTATATCCTAGTTATTGGACTACCTCACTGCTTTCTCCCTTGAAGGAGAATTTCAGTAACAAGGAGTGGGTGAATCTGAACGCCTGTCAGGAATATCATGAGCCTCTGCAAAGTGCCCCTGCTGGAGTGAGGCAGAGAAGGAGCCTTGTCTTTCCTCCCCCTTGGAAGGCTTGGCTTGTGGTTCAGGGCCTGGCCCTCCTTCTGCAGTTGGCAGTGAACAGGTATTTTTTAGTTTCTGGAATGTTTCATGGGAACTTACAGACAAATGTTTGAATTTCCCAAATGGGAAGTATGTTTTAGAGCTTGTAATTCCAAGTTCCAGACACCAGGCTTGAAGCCTGATGACATCTCTGCCACCCCCATACTGAAACCTATCAGTAGTTTCTCTCCCCAAACTGTCTGATTAAGGTTCCATTCTAAGGCAGCTGGTCTCTGGTGGGGGATCTGTAGGAACTTGAGCATCTTACACAGCAGAGGTTGCTGAAGGAGCTGGTTCTGATCTCCTGGGCCAACCCTGACCATTCTCCAGGCTCTCCCCAGTATCCAAACTACAGTAGTAGATACAGTCAGCTCTCCAAGTCTGCTGGTTTGCTTTTTAACTCCACGGATGACCATTTGTACTCCAGCCTTTCTGTTTTTACCAAGGATTCTCTCTGCTGGGTTTTAAAACTTCTTAGTTCTTTGAGGTAAGCTATTTTGCTACTATTTTTTTCTTTCACTAATTTAATTAATGGGATTGCCAAGAGTGGGGTGATTGCCAATTGAATGGAAATTCTAGCGTCATTGTGTAGAAACTTCATGAGTCATTTTAGGTGTCTTATCACAATCCTATATAAGCAGGAATGGCACTTAAGTGATTTTTTTTTTTTTTTTTTTTTTTTTTTTTTAATGAAAGGAGGTGATGGTGACTGGAACTGAAAGTTCCGAAGAGCTTACATCAGGTTTCTGTTCTCTGATGATCAAATAAAAGAAGTGATGGTGGAAGATAGTCCTCTCGATGGTGATTAAAGGCAGAATTATGGGGTGGGGATCAGGGAGAACTTACCCTTCTGCAAAATTTTTTCTGTGTATAACATTTGTTGTGGTATTGTGTGATAAAATTTAAACTAGTGTAATGGGATAAGCTTGCATAGTTAAAATTACGTATCTTCAGGCTTTGCTTTCTTGCTCTAGAAAGAGAAGTTATATAGTAAAACATACCTACTTAGCTAAAAAGCCTAGAGAAAACGAGAATTTCCATATGCATTACTATAATGGAGACATCCTGAAGCATGTTAGAACCTGGGAGTGTGAGATTCCACACGAGGACTGGCTGTGTACCCGCTCTACCCACAGCTGGTTTATTTGCCCATTAAGGAATGACCTGTTCTGTGTAAGGGAATTTCTAGGTTAACTGAAACTAGGTACCTTTCTGATGATTCAGTTCCCTTTTAATTTGGGTTACTTTGGGGGAATCCAAAAAAACCTGGGAAATCTAGGCTAAACTCAAACAATAAGTTACGCATGTTTTCAATTTTCAAACCTCCATTGTGTTTTACCCTCCAAACATCTTTTCAGGTAAAGTACCCATAAATGTAAAGCAATATATTCAGTTGTTAATCTGGAAAGTAAATATCCTCTTTTCCTTGAATTTATAATTCAGACAGGAAATATGAGTTACTCTTTTCATTAGTATACAGATGACCTGAAAAAATAATTGCATCTTATGTTGAAGGTGCAGGGTCATTCTCACAAGCACCTGCTCCTGTGCTGTTAAATTGCACAGATGTCATTTGACCCTTGTACTGTCGCTGCATTCTAAGCAGGTTGGGGTGCTGGCTTTTCTGTGTATGTGCTTGCTTTTCGTAGTTTCTGTTTAGTGGTCAGGCTCCCACCGTCACTTCTTGTTAATATCACTTCGCTTAACGCCTGTGCTCCCCTTCTCACTGCCCCTGTGATTAGTTGCTTCTGATCTGCTTAGGAAATCAGGTAAGTATGCTTGTTAGATTTGTTCCCAAAGGGTAAATAAAAAGACCAAGTAGGACTTTACATTGGCTGCTTAATAAACCCTTTTCTCCTTCCGTTCCTTGATAGTCATTTCCATTCAGATACTGGCTATGCGAGGTCAGCCTTCTTGGTGGTGTTTGATTAATGTGATGTCCCTAGTCTTGGGGGAAGGATGTTAGCGTCCAAAAATGTACTCTTTATGAGGACAGAAACAGAACCACTCCTGTTTTCTTCACTCTTTATCTCCTCTGTAGTTCTTTGCATCTAGTATAGCAACACAAATATCCAGCTTATGATTTCTTTGGCCACCAAGTTAGCCACCCAGAACATAAGAATGAATGAAAAGTAAACATTTGGGTGCTCTGTTTTAGCTTTAAGCAGTTACATTTTTAGAGAAATGAAAATATGGGGAGATAAAGTATGAGGGAAACGTCTTGAATTTATCCATGTATTATCTCCACTGCTCTTCATTTCTTTATGGAAATCCATGTTTCCAGTTGGTATCATTTTTCTTTTGTCTAAAGGTTTTCGTGTAACATTTTTTTTTTTGAAGCTTAGGTCTGCTGGTGACAAATCCTTTGTCTGAGTAATTATTATTTTGCCTTTATTCTCAAAATGTATCTTTACTAGATATAGACTATTATTAGGTTAATACTTTTTTCATTTTTTAAAAATGTCATTGCATTGTCTTCTAGCTTAAAAGATTTCTGATGAAGTCTACTGTCATTTCTGTTTGTAATATGTGTATGTGTCCTTTTTTTCCCCATGACAACTTTTCTTTGGTTTTAAGCAATTTGATGATAATGTACCTCAATATGATTTTCATTGTGTATATCTTGCTTGATGCGTTAGCTTCTTTGATACATGGGTTCATAGTTTACGTCAAATTTGGAAAGGTTTTGGCTATTATTTCCAAGAGTCTTTTGCCCCCGCCCCCGCCCCCTGGCTGGGAGTGTGGTTTCATGTATGTGAGACTGCATAGTATTAACCTACAGTGAGATGGTGAGATTTGGTTTATTTATTTTTATCAGCCTATTTGATTGATACACTTAATATTAGACAAGTTCTGTGGCGTTGCAGATCTGTCTCAGCCCTTTGAGAACTGATCTTTAAGCTCGGATAGGACACATTCAATGTATTCTTGACCCTAGAAAGACCTGACCTCACCGAAAACATTTCACTGTGGCTGATTGAAGCCTGAACATCTGCAGACTTTATTCAAATGTGAATTGTTCAGTTTATACTTTCCTGGTTTTTGGTTTTTGTTTTGTTTTGTTTTTTGCTTTGCTTTGTGAAAGTTTGCTTACACATGTAAGGTCTAGAAACTTGGCACGTTTTTGAAGTTCTGTTAATGTATAAACTCCTTTTTGCTAGAACTGTGTTCTGTCATATCTAGCCATCTCTGCCTCTCTGAACTGTTCTTCATTTTCTCAACGTGGAAGGCTACCAAGTTTAACTTGGGTTCCCCTTATGCTTGGGAAAAGTTGGACAGCTGTAGAACTTGCTTTGTTTATTCATCTCCTTTCTGGGTTGCAGATATGCAGTGCCTGTTGTCAAATATCTGAAAGTAGCCGATGTATATATAATATATGGCTGATTTTTCTAGCTATTTACTGGAAGCAGTTAAGTCTGTTGCTTGCTACTCTGTCATTGCTGCAAGCAGAAATCCCAAGAATTTCATTAAAATTAGTCTGTTGACAATAATTCTTTAGTCACTGAATACAGATATAAATCGCACGCCTCTGTGGGATGTTAGAGGACTAAGCCAGGCCTAATTTACATTAATTTTTGAGTGAAGTACAATAGTGTTCCCTCATTCATGTTTTACTCTTTCAACAGACTGGAATTGTTCCTGCTGTAAGCAGAATAATGATTACAGTTAGTTAATATGGTGGCGTAAGAGGCTCAGATGCTCTTGGAGCACTTCAGAGGACAGGCAAACAGACTGAGATCAGTTCTTGTCACTGCTAATGCTGGCTGCCCACGGAATGACCTCCCCTTTGTCTTATACTTGTCCTTTACATTGGATATCAATTTTACTCTTGGGGAGGACAAGGTAAATGTGCTCTGCAGTTTATGGTTCACTTTCTAAATCCTCATGGAACTGTGCTAATAGTACACTGCATGGAACCAGCAGGAAACTGAGGAGTAGATTAAATGGAGCACATTGAGGCATGATAAGGCAGTCTGAGAATGTTAAAGGCACTTTTCATAAGCACTTGGGTTTATATGGCTGTGTCTCCCCCTCCCTCCCATACTGAGGAAACTAAGCCATGTAATGTTGAAATACATTGCTGGCAAACTGTAGGGACCAGCGGCACCACAAATAAAACACAAGATTTGGCTGTTGATAGTATAGGTAAGAAGCGCAAGCAGATCAAGAAAAACAGTGCTATTTGTATCCGTTGTAGGTTAAAATTTTTCTTCAGACCTGTTAGTAATGATTTAACCCCTCTTTAGAAATTATTAATTTGCCTGCTACAGATGTGATTTTGTGTTGCTTTTTAATTATATCAGGTTCATTTAGCCTCTGGAATAACTCATACTTGGTACATAAGCCCTTGTAATTTAGTACATAAGCATCATGATAGCTTTAATTTTCCATCATTAATAATAATCCTTTATAAATGTTGATTTATGAATTCAAAAGTTGTTTTTTAAACTTTTAAATGCATCCTGAATAATGTACTAACTGGATCCACTGTTATTTAGAAAATTTAAAAGTTAATAATGAGTGTATGAAAAAAATGTTCAACTTCACTAAAAGAAAAATGTAACAAAGAAACTTTTTTTTTGGTTGAATTTAAATTGACTGGAGTCTAAAAATGATAATTTAACTCAGTGTTGGTAAGGATGTGGTAGATTGGTTACTTTGAATTTCCAGGGAAAATATACCTCGTAGATAAATTCAGCAGTAAGTATCAGATGCTTTTGACTCAGGATTATTTCCTGAGACCAGTGACCTCTTTCTTAAAACTTATTTATTTGGTAGCAGGAGCCGAACTCAGGATCTTGCACTTGCCAGGCAGGTGCTTGTGCTGCCAAGCTATATCCTGGCTTTCTTAAAACTTTTAAATTCAAACAAAAATAAAATACATGTAGAAAGGTGATTATTTTAGGATTATTTCTAAAGATTAGATATCAGAAGCATTCCAAATATCTAACAATGAATGCTTTGGTTTTGGCATTTTCTAATTATGAAGTACCTTAAAATGGTGTTTACAAAAATATTGGGTCACAAAGTAAAGATGATATCTGAAGGAAGCAGTATTCCAAAATGACACATAGGCTCAGGTATTATTTAAAAATGCATGAAACCACAATCAGAAATATTTTTGAAGTTGGAATGGAAGGACATTGTAGATGTGAAAGAGCAAACATGATTTGTAGCTGCCTTATGGATATAATCTGAGGCTTCCAGACCCTGGTCAGGTGTCTCAGATTCTAAAAGAGCAGACCAACTGTTTGTCTCAAAGTCTAGTGGTTATTTTATATATATGTGAAACGTTTTCTCTGTCTCCTGTTTGTCTCTCTTTAATGACTTCTGTGCTTACTGTTCAGATAAAAATTTTGATGATGAAGACTCTGTGGATGGTAACAGACCTTCTTCCGCCAGTTCCACATCATCCAAGGCCCCAGCGAGCTCCCGGAGGAAGATTGGCATGGGCACCACCCGCCGGCTTGGGTCATCCACTCTTGGGTCCAAGTCTTCAGGTAAGCCCAAGCCCTGTGTGGTGTCCTGGGGCCAGATCTCTGCGGCACAGGCCTGCAGTGTCCCTCGGAGGTGAATCAGCCCCTGAATGTAACGTATTGCTGCGTGGTGTCTTCAGTTGAATTGGTTTTGCACCACTGAGGCTGATAAATAGGTGGGATGTAAGACTGAGGACTGTGGAATGTTGCTGCATTTTGGTGAAGCAGAGCATGGAGGAGAAGGAAGCCAACACAGAGGAAAGTGTAGCTCTGAAACAAAGAGCTAAACTACACACCGATGGCATTGTTCAGTCGTCTTGATCTTGCAGGCCTGACACCACCGTGGAGCCTTTTAACCAGTATCTGTTGATTGAGACTGAGAATATCTAAATGTCAGTTTGTATCATATCTTTGAAATTTATACTTTGTTCTTATAAGTAGCATTTTTTCTTGCAAGACCAGCATGGATATTAAATTCAACAAATGATAGTAATTTAGGTATCCAAAGCTTTGAAAGTTGATTTGCAAAGATTTCTTGTGTAAGTCTCATCCCCAGTTTAGGCAGTCTGACTTACTGCTGTATAAATGTCTCATTTTGCTGTCAGATTTTAAACATGCATGCTTTTTACCTCTTAAAAAATCATATGGTTACTGCTTTTACTACAGTGTTCATTATGGGCACCAGGCTTTTGAGCTGGTTGGGGCTCAGGGCTAGGGGAAGGTGGGTGAGAATCCAGCAAGCCAAAAAACCACCGAAGCCGAATGAGCTGAGTGAAGTTTCCACAGAGGACTAGCATTCTCTAGAGTGCCTCCTGATAGTCTCCCTTAGATTTTAGATTCTGGTTCTTTCCTAGATTCCGAGCTAGCCCTGGCACATAGGTGTGTCACCTAGTCAGCAAGGTGCCAGGTGCTCCTCTACCTGTGCCTCTGTCTGCCTGAGAGAGCTGATCTCTTGGTAGTGTTTACTGCAGGGCAAGCAGAAGCATTGCTTTGCTTCTTATGTTTGCTGTTTTTCTTCTCAGTTCTTCCTAACTTCTGGAGTGTACTTTTAAAAAACATTTTTATTTTTGTTTTGAGCATAAATTTAACATAAAATTAACCATTTTAAAGGGGCCATTTTCAATATTTCATCTACCTTATATCATGCATCAGAACTGTTCCTTTTAATGAGTGGACAATCTTTCTAACCTTCTTTCTTGATCTGTCCTTAGGCAATATCGTTTCCACAAACAGGCTTAGAGAAATTCTGCATGATCAGAGCCTGTTTTCCTTCCCCCTTTCAGAGGTCTTTGCTGGGCCACTTGTGCCGAGATACCTGTCCTGTCTGTCCATTAGCCCTGCACTCACTCTTTTTCTCATGGTATTAATATAGTCAATGACTTTCCTGCGTGCCTCCAGTTTGTCAGATCCCTTGGCCTTGAGAGGATTGCTAGCACTAGCCTTTGAGTCTTCTTTCCGTGTGTGGGTCCACACATGGATGTGGGGTGCAGTGCCCCGGGCCTGTCCGTTCAGCGGGCTCCAGTGTTTATGCCGAGACAAATCTGAGGATGCAGGGCCCCACATTAGAGCGTGCATTTGTTGTGCATTTGTAGTTAATGCAGTGTGAGCAGCCTTTGTCAAGAGCTGTGCCACCACCTGGAATTGTCTTTAAAGCCCTTTTCTGTCTAGCATGTCCATCGGACCCCAAAAGCGTCTGGTAAGACGCTTTTAGAAGAGCAGTCTGGCTTGTAAGTGTAAACCATTAGTTGGGGCTTCACAGATGTCCAGAGATGCCAATTTAAAAGCTGTCATTCTGAAAAAACAAATCTGATAAAACGTCACTTGGTTTTCATGTGTAGAGTTCATGTTAGCGAAAAGGGTAACTTTAAATGATAGAATTCACTTTTAGGTATACAAAGCATCTTAGAATAATTTTGTAGAGGAAAGCTGCAACTGATGCTTAAGTCAAAATTAATAGTTATGAGTTTATGGAAATGGAAATGCTTTGAAACTAATATGAAGCGTGATAGAAAAATAGTGAATATTTAAATTTCAAAAAAAAAAAAACAATGAAAGACACATTGTTAATCCCTCTCAGAATATTCTGCCTCACTTCAAACCTACTTATCCTGTCATTCTTGCCACTTCTGAAACAGTCTGGAAGTCTTGTTTCATGTCTTCTGTTGCATTGCATGGCTGCCTCAGTGTCCTGAATCGATTCCAAACATTTATTCTTCATGAACATTTTGACTTTGTGGAACAGCCAGACGTCATATGGTGCCACTGTAAGGTTTTTATTTGACAGAAATGGCCATAAATATTTACTCAGCAAGGAGTAATCATAGTGTGTGATGAATGGTTTATTTTATTTTATTTATTTATATTATTTTGGTACTGGGAATTGAACTCAGGGTCTTTGCTTGCCAGGCAGGTGCTGTGCTGCTGAGCTATAGCCCCAGCCCTGAATGTTTAAATTAAAAGATTTATTACAGTGAAAGACACATTGCCGTTATCCCCTCAAAATACTTCAAATATTCCCCTTTACTTCGACCATACTTACCTCATCATTTTTGTCAGTATATCTTTTACTATAATAAGGTTTTAAAATTTAAACATTATATCACCACCTGTATAAAGCTGGGATTAAACTGAAATTCTTTAGACCTTGTTTGAATGTTTCACAAATTTATTATGCGGAATTCCCAGTAGCATAGTCTAATCCCTTTAAAAATTAACTTTTCTGTTACATGTTTATTTGGAATCTTTATTAATATGATAGATATCACCTAACTCCTTTAAAACTCAAACTCTGCTTTGAAAAGTAGTCTAAGAGACCTTGAACTCATATACATAGCATTGCGGAATTACTGTACTCCATCTTGATATTAAATCAGTAGCATTTGTCAGTGAAATATTTTTAAAGAGTTCTGAATCTTCCAAAATGTAATTTTGTGTATATTCAGACTTCATAATGTATGTCTTAATACATTTTTATACGTTGTCTATGTTTTTAAAATTAATATATTTTATAGCTGCAAAAGAAGGTGCTGGCGCTGTTGATGAAGAGGACTTTATTAAAGCATTTGATGATGTACCGGTGGTGCAGGTGAGAATATTTGAGTCTAAGAGTAGGGCAGAAACATTCTTCAAATTGCATTTTTAAAACATAACTACATTAGCTTTACATTACTACAATGAAATACTTGTGGCACTAACATTATAAAGAGGAATAAGTATATGTAAATATATATAGTTTGCCTTTGGGAGGGTCAGAGTCCTAAGCTAAGGCTTGGGAAGGGCAGCCCCTTGACTACATTACCTCATGTGCAGGATGGCTGGCAGTAATGATAGCAAACAATTGATTACCTGTTTTATGGGGAACAGGGAGAGTATGTGCATGCTATACAGAGAGGGAGACTAGGCTTGGGATTTTGTAACAACTCTGTCCTGAAAACGACCTGAGGATGCACTCCAGTGACCCAATGGCCTCTCACTGCGTCCTGCATCCTAGAGGTTCCAGCACCTTCCAACAGCACCACCATGAGGACCAGCCTTCAACACCTGGGCCCGTGAGGGACACTTAGCCACACCACAGCACTGCCATATGTGGAATCCTGTACTAGGTTTGATAAATTTTAAAACAGTCAAAATTGCAAGAGTGATGTATCAGAACCTTTTAAATGACTGAAATGAAGAGCAAAAATCAAAGCCCAAGGTGATCTTTAGTAAGAACAGGAAAGAAATTGATTGCTCTTGTATTGTGTTGGTCAGGTCACAAAAAAAGAAAGATAACTAGGTTACATGAGAGAATAAAGAAATATTTTTTAAGGGATTTTTCTTTCTTGACAATTATAGATTTGAAGGATTCCAGTATCTGAAAAACTGTAAAGAATGTTTGAATAAAAAGCCTAGTTTATGCATCTTAACTACAAAGCAAAGATTATGTAGAAAAGTTTGAATACAGTCATACCTTTTGGACTGCTCGGTGCCTCAGTGTCTGCTTTTGTTGACTGGAGCCATTAGTTTTCTCAGCCTCCGTTAACTGTGCCCTGGATCCTCTAGCACTCGCCATTACCTACAACCCCGCCCCCTTGGGCACCATGGACTCAGGGCCACCCTTCAGTATTTGCCAGTACCTTCTATACCTTTCCAGCATGCATCAGGATGTGGGGACATGAGGAAGTAAATTTGAAAGTGTCTAAAATTACAGATATAACATAACGTTATAAGCAGTACCACAGTTAATAAATGACTTACGTATCACTGGTTCCCTGAAGGCTTGTTTCTCTTTTGTACATGAAATCATCCATTACATGTAGAGTAAAGCTGTGTTTGAGGTAAAGTTACTCTTATGTGGCAGCAGATCCAGTGGATGCACATTTACAGTGAGAAAAAAAGCTCGTTTTAAGATAAACCTGCTCTATGTTTTCTCATAGGTTCTTCTTAAAAGTGAAATAATTTCTTTTTACTGTACTTACATGTTTGGGGAGGGCATTCTAGATAATAATTAAGAAATTGTCTTTATTCTGCAAATTGTATTTTATTGATTGTACGTTAATTTTTCTTACAGATTTATTCTAGCCGAGACCTTGAAGAATCCATAAACAAAATTAGGGAAATACTATCTGATGACAAGCACGACTGGGAGCAGAGAGTAAATGCTGTAAGCCGTTGACTTCATGTGATTACATTTTCATTAGACTTACATATTCCAAATATTTTATGAAATTGAGGCCTAACAAGTTTTAAGTAGTAGGTAATGTAAATGTAAATTACCATTTTTACGCTTTACCTTTGCAGTAGAGCACCTTACGTGTACTGGTATTTTTCAGACATGGCAACTCACCGGTTTTCATACCCCGGTTGCCTTCACAAAGGCCACCCCATGGCCTGGCTGGTGCTGGCCTCTGCCCCTGCTGTAGCAAAGGTTTCACTGTGTGACTCTGCCAGCGAAGTGGCTTGTTAGTGGCATGTTCAGCGTGTGTTCCCCAGTATTCTTTTAATTCTTCATATCAGTTGCCTAGAAAGTGGTATCTCCTCTGTTTTTAGAAGTAAATAAAGGAAAATGTGTGAACTAAACACTAAAATGAGGGTGTCTTAGCTGAAGAAAGCTATTTTACACTAAGTGGCCAATGAGATAAGAAGTGGTAAAAAAACACTTGTATTCTGTTTCCATTTCAAATTAGCCAGTTCATAGTGTTGCAGTAAAGGACAATATAGAAATACTGAGGGAATGCTGTTTGTAAAAATTTATTAAATTCAGTTGAAGTGGGATGTGGGAGCCAGTAAGGGTAGGGGAGGGGCTTTTTACAATCCAAAATGAGTTTTAGTTACCATTGGTATCACAGAATCTGTAAATATACGAAAATATTTCCAGTTTAATAAAGCACATTTTAGCTGGGTGTGGTGGCGCACGCCTTTAATCCCAGCACTCAGGAGGCTGAGGTAGGTGGAGCATTGTGAGTTCAAGGCCAGCCTGGGCTACAACGCGAGCACAAGGCCGTCCTGAGCTAAACCATGCGACCCTGCCTCGAAAAAACTAGGGCTAGGAGTTTGACTCAGTGGCTTAAGCGCCCGTCTGGCAGGCGCGAGGTTGTAAGTTTGATCCCCGGTACCGTAAAAAAAAAAAAAAAAAAGGCACATTTTATAGAAACTATAATACATTTGTCACAGATGCAACATTTTAAAATTTACTTTTAGTTCTGATGTGTAGATTTGTTTGGTATATTAGAAAGGTACGTAGGTAGTATGTAATTTACTGAATTCTCTTGGAAAAACTTTCTGTATCAGTTGAACTGTAATGTGATCTCATATTTTTGACTTCTGTTGTTTTGTATAGTCTGTGTTAAGAATTGTTGTGTATATCTTGACTTATCTTTATTCCATTAGCTAAAAAAGATTAGATCTTTACTTTTGGCTGGTGCGGCTGAGTATGATAACTTCTTTCAACATTTGCGTCTTTTGGACGGAGCCTTTAAACTCTCTGCAAAGGATCTGCGGTCTCAGGTAGTGCGGGAGACGTGTATCACGTTGGGGTAAGGACCTCTCAGATGCCTCTGTCATAAACTTGAAGCCGTTATTAAGTATGAAAAAACAAAATTTGATAGAATTTTGTTTCTCAGACTTTTCATTGACTTTTGCTGACAGGATCCTATCTGTTACTAGAATCTTTGTTTCTAGAAGAGCACTGTGACTATAAAATTATAAAGTCAGGTATTGCAATAATGTTTTAATACTAACTATCCCAACTAATATCAAAGGAGCAACAGCAGCAACCAGAGAGTGGTACAACTATTTAAAGTTTGGGACAGGCAAATATTGAAGCAGAAACCTTTTATGTTAAAATTGAAAAAGGACACGGGTTTCTTGGGGGGCAGGGAGCATTGTTAGCAGGGTTTAGCCCAGACCTTGTGCAAGCAGTCTACCTCTGAGCTACATCCCTCACCCATTTTATTATTTCGTTTTAAGACTAGATCACACTAAGTTGCCCAGGCTGACCTCGAATTTGTGATCCTCCTGCCTCAGCCTCTTGAGCAGCTGGGATTACAGACATACACTACCCCACCTGACAGTTTTTCATGTTTACTACTAGTATATGATAGTTTTTGGGGGGGCGGGGTGGGATTTTTTTTTTTTTTCTATTTTAAGACTTAGTTGGAAATAATTAAGAAAAAATTCTTGGACTAGTACCTATTTGCCAAGCTACTACATGTACATTTAAAAATTATTTTTATGGGAAATACTTCAAAGAATCAACAACTGGGATCTCATCTTATTAAAAAACTTCTGCACATCAAAGAAAATCACCAGCAGAGTGAAAAGACAACACACAGAATGGAAAAAAATTTTAGCCAATTCTCCTCAAAGGACTTACACCTGAAACATACAAAGAATTGAAAAAAATCAGTGCCTCTCCAAATTCAAAGACCCAATTCAAAAATGGCATCTGAGATAAACACACACTTCTCAGATGAAGAAATACAAATGGCAAATAAAGATATGGAAAAATGTTCAACATCATTAGTCATTCAAGAGATGCAAATGAAAACAGCACTGAGATTCCCATCTCACGACAGAAAGAATGGCTACCTTCAAAAAATCAACCAATAACAAATGCTGGAGGGACTGTGGGGAAAAAGGAACCCTTCTTCACCATTGGTGGGAGTGGTGCAAACACTATGGAAATCAGTAAGGAGATCCCTCAGAAAGCTAGGATGAGAGGTACCATTTGACCCAGCTATTCCCCTTCTCGGTATCATCCCAGAAGAATTAAAAACATCGTACCACAGTGATATATGTGCACCTATGTTTATAGCAGCACAATTTGTAATAGCTAAATCTTGGAAACAACCCATATGCCTATCAACCCGAGGAGTGAATAAAAAATGTGTGATTTTTTTTTTTACAATGGTGTACTATTCAGCCATAAAGAAGGATAAACTTATTGGTAAATGGATCCAACTTGAGACCATACTCATAAGTGAAGTAAACCAGACTCACATGTGTAAGCATCATATTGTCTCCCTGGTATGAGAAATGAAAGGTAATTAGGTCTAAAATGTACAATAGATATTGTGAAATGAGGAGAAATTGTTCAAAAGGAAAAAGGAACCTAGGATGGGGGAAAAGGTAAAGGAAGGAAAGAAGTGAAAAGAAAAAAATGCAAGTTAGTTATACTACTAGTGTCTCTTAGTTCATTGGAACAGAAGATTTGTGCTAGTATTGATTGTAGAATTTTTTATGCCCATATCTTGTACTCTAAGTAACTACTTTGAAGTTTACAATATGCAATATATTAACTATGTTATTTTTTTATTTTGTTATGAAATTTTACTTTTTTTCCCTAAAGTAAAAAATAATCATCAAAATGATCTTCCCATGTGTGGAAACTAAGTTTTATGTTTTGTTAAAGTGTCATCTGCAGCAAGCATTAAAAAAGCAGCTCAAAATGTGTTAACATAAAATTACTTTCAAAAGTGTTGTACTTTAGTCCTTTACCTGTTGATAATTTTTGTGAGGGCTCTCAAATGTTAAGAGGTTTATGTGCTTCACTGTTTATGGCAAAAATAGCTGCAAACCTGTATTCATTTCTTATTGTAGGCATTTGTCATCGGTTCTGGGGAATAAGTTTGACCACGGAGCTGAAGCCATTATGCCAACTATCTTTAATTTAATTCCAAATAGTGCCAAAATTATGGCCACTTCTGGTGTTGTAGCTATTAGGTTAATCATTCGGGTGAGTATGTTATAGAGTTGTATGTCAAATAAGCATTTGGTAAATATTGATGGCGGGTACATAGTAGAGACATTTCTCATTAGAGTAATTGTATGTCATGGAAGTCATGATTGACATCCAATATTGACTTTTTCTCCCTAACTGTAGCACACTGTGTGAACTGTGGCTGTGTGATGTACTGATACACTGTCACTGAGAGGGTTGACGTGCCCAACCTTGGTTTTAAATATCCGAATAGCCACACCTGATGCTGGACATACTCTGTTACCACCCTGATACCAGTTTGTAATTCCAGTTTTTCCATGTTGTGTATTGTGGTTATAGTTTTACTACTGACCCAAAACTTTTAAAATTAATTACACATAAGCACAGAAACAAAAATGTCTCTTCAGTTCAGTTTGTAAGCAGTGATGGCAGATCTTTTAGTGATAGAAACAGCCCAGCGTGGCACACATGGCGTAGGTTCACTACCACCATTCTAGGCACTTAACTGTCCAAGTAATGTGTGTACAGTTTCAGTAAATCCCGCCAGTTCACCAAGGCTTCAGGTGAAGGTTCCCTGTGTCACCTCACATTTTCCCCAGAGGAAACTCTTAAAACTTTGGAGCGTGATGATGCTAACTAAAACCTATTCAGAATGTTCTTTGTTATTATGGGTTATTTTGTACTATTTTTAGTTCTTCTTCTTGCTTATACCACCTATTTCAAATATTAAACACAGAGCTGTGGCTGTACATTTTCATTGAAATAGTGTCAGCATACATTGATGTGATGGCTCTTTTTCAACCTGCTAAGACAATTTAGACCTTATACACCTTTCATTTTAGACTGATTTATATATTTCATGTTGTCTCTTTGCTCCATAAATATTGTGGTGGCCTTTGACATTAGGAAATTCTGTAACACTTTTATCTTGGTTAGTAAGGAAGTAGTTCTCTTAGTTGTGATTCATTCTGTTTTCGTATTTGTAGCTATTCACCTTTGTTTTGTTCTTCTCCACAGCACACACACATCCCTAGGTTAATACCTGTCATAACAAGCAACTGTACCTCTAAGTCTGTCGCAGTTAGAAGGTAAATTTTTAAAGTACTTCCTGATTATTTTTTAATTACTTAGAAACCAGAACAAACTCTTAAGTTTTCTTCTGTGGATAAAACTTTGTATTGAAAATATTTAATATTAAGATCCTGCAATAAATGCTTTGAATTAAAAGATCAATATCTTAGTATTTTGGGAATAGAAGTTGAATAACCTGTAATACGCGCGCGCATGCGCGCGTGTGTGTATGTATTTTGGGGGGTAGTGACAAAAGGAGGGAGAAGACCCCCCATGCACTTTTTCCTGATACTCCCTTTATTTGCATTATTGCTCTGCTTCACTCTCTGAGCAGATATACATGGAAAAAAATAAATACCACAAACACTAGTGGCTATAGTTACATGCAGACATGGGTAGGAGGAAGTGTGTGTGTTTCCACCATCTGTTAGTGATTTGGGGACTCCGAATGCCAGTTCCAGTCCCAGACACTTGCCTCTGCTGGGTAGATTTGAGAGGTGTACCCAGAAGACACTACAGGCAGTTACCAGCTGGGTAATCGGTGAGGGCTTTGTTCCCAAGTCCTTGTCTTGTCATGTATCCTGGTGAGCTACACTAGGTGATGTAAACAGTAACTTGTCCTCGTAAGTCAGATTGGGAGTTCTTGACTGTTGAGTCAGGTGTTAGTATCTTGGACCATCTCCCCAGCCTAATGTAGTTCTGTAGATTTTTAGGGATTTTCTAGCCAACACTAAGCCTGTCAGTGGACCCAGTCAAAAGGCTTATAGGGTAAATTAAAGGCAAGTCTGAGCAGCAGCCTTTTGGCCTCATTCCCATTGCTGTATTTCTAGATCCCAGCCTAGTGAAAGAGTCCTTCACTCTAAGGTTTAGAGCTAGCTTGCCTTAGCTGCCTGTTGTTTGCTTCCTTTCCTGGGGTGTCACCTTCCTGCTATCATCTGTGGGTACGAAACCCTCCTAAAGATGATACAGGCCAGTGTTCATCTGTTTTTGTTAACTGACACGTATGAATTGTATATGTTTATGGTGTACAAGGTGATGTGTTGATGTAGGTATGCATTGTAGAATGGGTGAATCAAATACTTAACATGTATTACTGCATATACTTGGTTTATATGGTAAGAACACTTAAAAGCCATGTGCAGCAATTTCAGGTATGCAGTATATTGTTAACTGAGGCTACTGTGATGTACAATAGGTTTCTTCCTAAATGAAAATTTATGTTGTTTGATCAACATTTCCCCAGTTTCCCAATCCCTAGCACCTGGTAGCCACTGTTCTCTCTGCTTCTGAATTTTGACTTCTATGAGTTTGAAATTAAAAACAATGGCAAGTGATTTAAGAGTCAATCATATTATATATAATGTGGGTTAAGAATTTGCACAGGGTAGTGATTAAAACCAGATGATATATTTCTAAGAAACTTCATAGATGATAAACTCAGCTTCTTTTCAAAGGATGAGTAGGAAGGAATAGGTGGAGAAAAGAGACAAAAATTCAGACTAGGAAATGGCATGGGCAAGACGATGGAAGTAGAATCAACATGGTCTGGGTGAGAGCTGGGTAGGAATAGGAACATGACAGTGAGGAAGTGATGCAGGCATAGTTTAGTGTCTCTTCCTTTGAGGGCCATTGCTTGACCTGCTCTCACGCTACATTGCCAGCCTGGGGCCAGGTGGCGTGGCTCTCCTGGGTGCCTGTAGAGCCCCTGGGCTCCTGGAGCCTGGTAACTGCTTCTTGTCACTCTTGCTTTTCAGACTGCATCTTGGGTATTATTGTGTCTGTATCATGTAGCAAAGGGTTAAGCATGATTGAAGGCTACGGGACTGATTAATTGTATGGATTATGAGCCAAATTGGGAGGATCATGGGAAAGAAAGTCTAGTCATTTCTTTATTGAAGGAACACCAGCTGTTTGTGTTTCCTGGAGTAGGTTGCTAGGATTGTCATACTTTTCTCCCACAAAGATGGGAAGTCAGAAGATGGAAATTACTGAGAGGTAGGAAGCACACTGGTGATGTAACCCACAGGAAGTGAGACCAGAATCATTTCTTGTGATACAAATCATAGGAGACTTTTTTTTTAAAATTTTTTTGGTACCAGGAATCGAATTCAGGACCTTGTTCTTGCCAGGCAGGCACTGTACTGCCTAGCTGTGTCCCCAGCCCCTGTGATGTAAATCAGACCAAGAAAGACCACAAAAATGAGAAAGCTTCAAAGAGGATGTTGAAGGATTTATGGCTAGAAAGTAGCCCAGTAGCTACAGAAAAGTCATTTTAAGTACTACTTAGGACCTTAGCAGGAAAATGTGGAGAACACTTAGTTTTCCAAAGTATTTTCTATTGTTTTAGTAAGGATTCTGTACAATTAATGGAAAGAGCAGTTCCGTGAATCAGTAACATGTGTTGCTCTCTGTGCATGTGTATACTCTGTGTTCATGCATTGTTAGGGTAGTGAGGATGGTGGGCCCTCTCAGTAATGCCGCTGTGCAACTCAGGTCAGAGTGGACTCTCGTACCCTGACCTGCTGTCCCTGTGGCCACCACCTGTGTCTCCTCACTGTTGTCTTTCAGTCAGTCCTGATTCTTCTTTATGTTGCATTTTGTCTTAATTATAAAAATTAAAACCATTATAAGAAGTAGTATAGAACACTTAAGAAAAAATAGCTTTTTTGTTTTCACTAACATATATATTACTAAGGTACGTATTTCTTAATACTTTTCAGGCGCTGTTTTGAATTTTTAGATTTGCTTTTACAAGAGTGGCAGACACATTCACTGGAAAGGTAAGCATATCTGTCTGATTTGAAGCTGTTTCTCTCTCTGGGTTGAGTCTTGAGATTGAATCCCCCAACAAGTGGCCCAGCACACCTTGGATAAGAAGTGAAAGAATCTAAGCATTCGTTTGCTTCATTGTGGTTGTTTCTGCTGATGTGAGTCACATAATAATTGCAGAACTTTTAGTAAATGTCATTGATTGAAATATTAGTGTGCCAGGAGTGTGGGCAAATGTGTCCAGACAGCTCCAGAGCCAGGATCCGCTCTTTATTGATTCTGGTCCCTCTGCTTAGCATAGCTGTCAGATGTACGAGGGAAAGGTTTAAAGCTGCTGTGGGCGGGCAGGCTGTACCACTAAAGTGCTTAAAGGAATTTCACTCATTTAGAGTATTTCTTTTTTTTCTCCCTCTGGATATTCAGTGGTTCTCCTTACTTGGGCTGGTATATGGTGACTTCCATTCACTATAATTTTTTTTTTTTTTGAGACAGGGTCTCGCTGTGCAGTTCAGACTGGCCTTGAGCTCGCTTTGTAGCCCAGGTTGGTCTCAAACTCACAACGATCCTCCTGCCTCAGCCTCCCAAGTGCTGGGAATAAAGGCATGAGCCACCACGCCCGGCTCCATTCACCGTAATTAAAAAGTAGGATTGTAGCAGACCTTTTCAAGAAGCATATCTTAATTTTGATATTCCATCTTTGACATTTTTACTTGTCAATTTTAGGCACCTGTCATGCTGAGTTAAATTTGGAGATGATAGATGATAGCCTGCCAGATGGGTTTTTTTTTTGGTTTTTTTGTTTGTTTTGTGGCATAGTGTATTATATACTTCGTGAAGAGCTTTGCAGTGTTGTAAATAGTTGACAAATAATGGAATTTTAAGTATAAGAAATTCCGTAACATGTAGGAACAATCTGAGATGAGACAAAGCTAATCTTCTAGAGGTCAAATTTCATCTAGAAATACTTTGAATCTAGAAGAAAATCACACCTCTTTCGATGCTTTCTTGTCCTTCAGTCTCTTGGACATTATATCCTCTTTATTGGTTGATGATGACTTTGGAATTTAGAGGTGGGAAGTAAAGTGGGGGGTTTAATGTGTGGTGGGTGAGCAGAACAAAAAAGCCCAAGGGCCTCAGGTGTGACTTCGTGTGTTTGTTCACCTCCTCACCCACTGTGTGTGCTTAGCAGGTGACTCCTGAGTGTCTGATGAAGGAATGAGCCAAGGACTCGGAAGGGCTGTCACATCGGTCACTCGTCCCTGCTCTAGGAACATGCTGAAACTGTTCATTCCAGTTGTGTTCCTTGTCTTACGAGTCTGTGACTTTGTGAGACATATTGGCAATTTCTTCTTAAACTAGCAATTAAAGAGAATATGTGTTTAAAGTGATTTTTAAAAATTATTTATGTTAAGCTGGGTACAGTGGCACATGTTTGTAACCCCAGCCACTTAGGAGGCTGACGCCGGAGGATTTTTGAGTTCAAGACCAGCCTGGGCAACATAGCAAGACCGTGTCCCTTAAAAACAGAAACAAACAAAAGCTAATCATATTAAATAGTAATAGAACTTGTAAAAGAGTATTGTTTCACCATTGAAATGTGCAAACGGACTCTCTAGTGTTAAGATTATTATTATCATCGCATAATTTTTATAGAAACTGACCATAGAGAGATAGAATTTTATTGTTAAGGTTCATAAAAGATTGAGCTAAGTAAGTACAGGCTGACAAAAAGTCACCTGTGATTTAAAATTCAGAAGAGAGCAGCCCATGTGTTTCCTTTGGTGAGGTTAGGGTGAGGCTTGGGAGAAGGTCCTGGGCTAGATGAGAAGTAGGGCCTAAAAGAGTGTTTGCATCCTCTGAGCTGTGGGTTGGTGAACTGACCTTGCTCCACGTTGTGCGTGGCTGTTCTGAAGTTGATTCACAAGCCTCTCTGCATCCACACATAAGCCTCTGTTTATGACTGTCATTGCTTTCTTTTCTAAATATCTAGACATATAACAGTATTAGCAGAAACAATAAAGAAGGGAATACATGACGCTGATTCTGAAGCAAGGATAGAAGCCAGAAAGTAAGTTTTTATTCTATACCACCTTGTTTAAATTATGTACTGTTATGTTCCATGTGCTTTGTATGGGTTTAAAAACTCATAAATTTATTTGAATATTTTTCATTAATATTTTAAATATGACCCCAGAGGCCATTTCAGAATATTCCTCTAGTATTTTTTTTCCTTTAGAAGGTTGACTGAGTGATACTTGGTTGGGTACTATGTTGATTGACCATGAAAAATCTTGGCCACAGGGAATTTTCTCTGCACGGTCATATCTTCACAAATAAGTGTGAATCATGGTTAGGGGGGTTGGGGGTTAGCTCATGTTCAGGATTGTCTCAGGGATGTGTGCTGCTTTGATCTCCCCATGGAAGTGGGCTTGTCATCAGGACTGAGCGTGCTTCAGTCATGTGGCTGTTGCCCCCGGATCCCCACCTCCGAGAGAGTGATTTTTGAGATGTGATTGTAAGTAACAGAAGTTTGATATTGAGTTACTCTCTTGGGACTTGACTGCAGCTCAGTAGAGTGCTTATCTAGCATGCATGAGGCCCTGGGTTCCATCCCCAGTGGCACCAAAAGGGAAAGAGAAAAAAAAAAAAGACTCTTCTGCAGTGCATAGATAACTACTGCCAATTGTGTATATCTTGTTGTTTTTTCCACACTTAATTGACCAGCTCTTCTAACTGACACAGGTTAAAATCTTGTCTGACTCACCTGAAATACGGGTTTTGTTTAGCTGTATTAATACATCCTGATCTCGTACTACTTTTTGACTGCCTGGCAGTTGTGTTTCTCTTGTTTCTGGGTCTATTGTAACTCTGAAGCATTTACCCCATTCTTATTACCTACCAAAGCAAGTTACATAATTCATAGTTGTGAAACACCTCAATAAATGGGTTTATTAATTATTTATCTAGTATGCTGTTTTTAATTCTTATATTCTCTTACTTCAAGTGTTTTCCAGTTTTAAGGTAATACAGGTTTCAAGTAGCTCTGAACTTTTTTCTGTTATAGTGATACTTAGGGCAATTTTAAATATTTGAATCAAGGAATGTCAAATTGCATTTATGAAAACTACCATTAATTATTCCACCCTGTGTTCTAAATGTAGTTCTGTGTGTTTTAGCTCTGCCTTTCGTCAGACCCCCACTCTTGCAAGTTAAGGCTATTTGTTTCTGAGTCTGTAAATGGGCTGAGGTTCAGCGAAGTGACTTGTCCAGTGTGAGAGAGCTTTGTTTATTCCCTCCTCTCATACCCTCCTGCTGCTCTCAGCAGCCAGGCCGGCCCTCAAAACTGTGATGTTAGCCCTAGACCAAGAACTTGTCTTTCCCCAGATGTTACTGGGGCTTCCACAGTCACTTCAGCCGGGAGGCAGAGCACTTGTACCACACCCTGGAGTCCTCCTACCAGAAAGCCCTGCAGTCCCACTTGAAGAACTCGGACAGCATCGTGTCTCTGCCGCAGTCTGACCGCTCATCTTCCAGCTCTCAAGAGAGTCTCAAGTAAGGCGCTTGGCTTTGATGGTCGCAGTGTGGCGGTGCGTGTTTGATGTTTGCTGCGTGGAGTGTGAATTCCAGCTGTATTTCTATGTGAGTGTGCCTATTAAAATTCCCCGTCTTCGGGTGGACCCTGATTCTGCGAAGATACTGAGAAGAAGGGTAAGAGGTAGCCTTGGTCTCTGCTGCAAGTAGTTTCTTTAAATTTATGTGGCATCCTGGAAACCAATTTTAGACTAATGTAGTAAATTACAGAAATAATTGTTTTATGTACATATACCAACTACCCACAATGAATATAATTTTTATGTGCTGTGAACATGTAATAATAAAAAAAAATTTTAAAGAAAAAATAGTAAATTACAGGGCAGGGTGAGTCTTCTGAGAGGACGTCAGTGTTAATTCAGAGATGAGCTGAGAAACCTGGGACTTGGTGTTTTGCCATCTTCACTCTGCATTTCTAGTTTCTGTCTCTAGTGGTTATTTCCCTTTGTGTTTGAGACATAGTCCCAGATGTAATGCTGAAGCTTTATCAGAAATAGGATTTGTGAGATCCTGGCCCACAGTGTTTGAAAACTTCTGAGAACTCTGAAATAGCTCTTTATTGTCATAATTTCCTGTTGTACTTTGTATTTATATTACCACTAATAGAGTGCATTTTTGATAATCAACATGTGTATACCTTGCTTTTTAGTCGGCCACTCTCTGCCAAAAGAAGTCCTACTGGCAGTACCACATCTAGAGGTAAGAGGAACATGCAGGGAAGGCAGAGGGCACCTGTCCCACCCAGGGACGGCTCGCCCTGCAGACCCTGAGGACCGTGCTCAGCCCAGACGTGCCTGCCTGCCCCTGGCTCTGCTGTCTGCTCCCATTGTCAGGATGACGAGGCCAGTGGAGATTCAGCTCTGGGCCCTCTTCTCCCCTTCTCCCTCTGGCATGGTGCTGCTGCCACAAATAGTGCTGCTCTTCTCTCAGTTCACATCATAGGAGAGCAGTATTCTGTGGACTCCTCGGGATGTTCTGCCAGGCGGCAGCCTGGTGGTCACTAGAGGATGGGGTAGGGCCAGGTTCCTGGAAGGGGTGGGTGTCTGGCTGCCTGCACATTGGCACCACATCCTGAGAAGGCTGGCAGGCAGTTCATAATGTTCCTTTTGTCATCTCCTCTCACCAAAATTAAGGGATATGGGGGTGGGGCGTATAGTCAGTTATGGGAAAACAAGTATAATAGGTAGCATTGCAGTCTGGGCATCAGGTTGCCTTCGGGAATGCCTAAACTCCCTCTTCAGGGCAGGAGAAACTCCTGGTCAGGCCTGTGGACTCCAGCCCTTGGTACCACTTGTATTTTTCAAGAAAAGAAAATCATCAGGTTTTAACAACATATATTGAAAATTTTGCATTTTCCTCCTTCATCTCCAAAGCTTCTACAGTTAGCACCAAATCTGTGTCAACGACTGGATCCCTCCAGCGATCTCGAAGTGATATTGATGTGAACGCAGCAGCCAGTGCCAAATCCAAAGTCTCCTCAACTTCAGGCGCCATGCCCTTCAGCTCTGCAGCAGCTCTCCCTCCAGGGTCTTATGCATCTTTAGGTAACTGGAAACAGTGCGTCCCCTCCTCCCCCATCTGCTGTCCAAGATGAACCTGACCTCTGAGCGGGTTATAGAACACCATAATGGAGGGAAGTCTCCCTGTTGCAGGGCTGATACTGACTTTTAAGTAACTTTATATACTCAGTGCCAGCTGTCCACCTTTCGCCGAGCGTTGCTTTTCCCTGGAGCTTCATCCTCTTTAGTGAAGAGTGAGGCCGTGTGTGCTCACAGGCACAGGGGCCCTGAGCATGCCCTCCCCTAGCTTATCTCCTCCTCCACAGCAAGCTCAGCCGGTACCCACACCACAGCTGACCTCCTCACCTTCCCTAGCTCCCAGCACTGGTGGGAACGGGACGGGGGCTCTCAGTGAGGGACTTACCAGGTAGTCACTGCAATTAGTGTTTCTCAGAGTAGAGAGGTGACAGAAGGACTCTAAAGGGAAGTGATAGTCTCTAACCAGTGTGACGCATCATTACCTACCAGTAGTGTTCTCCTGTGGTCACCTGAGAAAAACACACCCCCACTTGAATGATTGCCCCAAAGAGGTTTTAGATGGTTCTTTTACAAAAGTTTAATATCTGACATAGTGGTAGGTCAGTGACTCATTTTTTCAGCAGATATTCAACACCCAGTGTGTGTAAGGCTGATGGTTTATTTTATTGTATTTTTGTAAAAGCCACGTCATTCAAACTTCTAGTCTGAAGACAGAGTTGAATTGGTTCTACTTTGAGTTTTAAGAAAATGAATAAATTTTAAACATGAAATACTGAAATGGATTTACTGGTGGACTGCTAGAATTCCAAAGCCAGCTCTAAAACTAAAACCTGAAATGTCATGTGCATGGGCAACACAGTAAACAGCAAGCATGTGAAGAAGGCCTTGGATCTGCCATTTCCAAACGCTATGACCTCGAGCTGGCTATGAAGTCTCCACGTCTGCTTCCCTGCCCATAAGTTGCTTATTGTAATGTCTACCTGATTCAGATACATGAGGAGCAGTGAGATTATATGAAGAAGGTCTTTTGTAAACTCTCACCCTATCAGGTGGGAGAAAGCGGGGTTGTGATAGGAACATTAGTGGTTAAGTATGTGGGCTGGAACACGTGGCCCCTCAGCAAGGTGTTCTGTGTGGGAGTGCTTCATGTGCACACAGACTGTCCCGTGGCGAAGCCCCAGGCCGGGCTCTGTTTTCCTTGCTTAACTACTGCACCAGTGTGTAGGATGTTACGATGCTCTCTTGATTTGTAATCTTTGAGCGAGGGAGACATCACAGCTCTTCATTCCTCTGTTGAGTTAGTGGTTTGAGCCACCTTTAGTATTTGTAATTAGCATTTGTTTCCATGCTGGGAAGTGTGAGTTAAATCTGCCTTTAGCCAACTCCATACTCTTTCTTTTTTTTTTTTAGACAAGGTCTCACTGTGTAGTTCAGACTGGCCTCAGACTCACAGTGGTCCTCTTATCTCAGCCTCCTAAATGCTGGGATTGTAAGCCTGCACCACCATGCCTGGGCATAGTCTGTTTCTCTGTGCATATGTGGAGTGTTTGTGGATCGAATAGATTTCTCCCAGTGCTAGTGAAAGCCCCAGGTCTTCAGTCTGATGAGAGAGAATTGCCTTTCAGAAACACTGAGGACAGGTTCTCAGCCCAGTGCTGCCTCTTCAAATAGCACAACTGCAGCACTCAAGATTCTCTCCCGTTTCCTGGGAATTCTGCCTGTGCTCTCCTTGTTATGTCCCAAAACGAAACTGAAAACCTGAAATGAACATAACCCTGCTGAAAATTCTCACAGTTACTATACCTGTGCACCAGTATGCCATTAAAGCTGACAGTCCTTTTCCAAACTTCTAGAATCCAGACACATGAGGGAAGACATGGAGTACGTAGGCCTGGACTCAGGTACTGAGCTCGCCAGCTGCTGTGCTGCTGCTGGGCGTGTAGCTGGGTAGGCGCTGCTAGAGCCAGCCTCTCTGAGCTTCTCACTTGCCTCTGCCCTGTGGGGGACTCTCAGTACTTCCCCTTTCAGTCCCTTTCTGCTGCTCCCTGCATTCTGCTGGTGCTTTCTTCCAGGGAGAACAAACGAACTAGAGGGTAAGGGTTGGCGGAAATAAGAAGCAACATTCTCAACTGTGGCACAATGCTGGGCTGCCTTTTTGTTCTCCAAAGGCAAAAAACAAAAATAACAAACAAACAAAACACACACATTACACTGTGCTAAGCTAATTTCAATCTAAAGTGCACTTATTTGCTTCAGACTCTGCTTTGCTGTTGAACTTGTTTCCCTTTTGATTTTGTTTGAAATTGTACTTTTGGTTTTTTAGTAGCTAATAACATTCTGCTTTTTTAATTTTTTGAATGTTACTAACTGTTCCCTGTTATCCCTTCCCTTGTTTTTTTAATTTGCTTAAAGATGGTACTACCACTAAAGCGGAGGGTAAGCGGTTTGTTTCTGTGATTGAGGTGTGTCGCACTTCTCTGGTCCTCTGTTCTCGCCAAGTGTTGCCCGGTGCCCACTTGCCTTCACCGAGGTCCCTGCATGAGGTGTTGCATGCTCTCCCCGCTCTTCTTCATTCTGTCTCCTCTGGGGTTCTGCCCTCCCTCTGCCCGAGTTCTCCACCTCCTTTCTTGTTCAGTCTTTGTTCTTGTGAATTCTGGCCCTGAATATGCTATTTGTGGTTCCTAACGGCAAGTCCACACTGCGGAGAGAAGCACTGATGCCACACTCTGTGCTCCTGTCCTTGTGGGCTGCCTGGCTTGGGTTTTATCACTCCGGATGTACCACCTTAGCTTTTGTTTCCTTTTCTTTCCTTTTGTGCTTTGATGGGCCTCTCAGGATTTACCTTTCCTGTTTTGAAAATAAATTTCCATGTAAATTATTCAGGTTAAAAAGGCAGTTACAGTTTTACACCAGGTAATATATAAACATTTTTAAGAACGCTTTTCTCTCCTGTGAAAGTACTATGAAATTATGTGATGCTGCTTTTATTTATGCCACTAACACATGCTGCATTCATCCATTTATCAGCCATTTGTCAAGTGCTCTGTGTTCGACAGTACACCCCGAGGATGAATGGTGAAGGACATAGGCAGATGTAGATCCACTTGATTTTCTTTTTATGCCCTTGTGAAAAAGCCCTTTGTGGTTTTTGCATTGCCTTTTGCATTTTAGACATAGCCATATCAATTTGTACAGATCTTTCATTAACACATCAGACAAGATCACTTTGTAAAATTTCTAGATAGAATGGTTATGCTTTCAAAACAAGAGTTACTTAAGCTAATGCCACCAATCCTCAGGATAACAATTTAACAATGGGACCAGATACTTCATTTGTATATTATTTAACTGCCCTAATTGGTTAGCATGCAAAGTAAACTGAGTTTTGCTTAAAGTATGCAGTTTATTTCTTTTACTCCATATTCAAGTTCCTAAAGGACTCAGGAAAAAAAGAGGAATGGATTTTTATTTTTTCTTAAAATGAACATAATCCCAAGATCAGTGTTTCTGAAACTTAGCTCATCGTAAGAATTACTGGAATGTTTGTTAAAAACCTTCTGGAGTCTTTCCCCTGAAAATGCTAAGGAAGCTAGGAGGATCCAGAGATCTGAATTTCCATCAAGCCTCACTAGTGATTCTTAGGGATGAGCAAGTCTGTGAAATGGAAGATTTTCGAGACAAAGGTGGACAACAAACCTCTGTCTGTGTGTGGGCCTCATTTATGACAGCAGGAAGGTGAGACTGTGAAGTGGAGGAGTGATTTTCCTTGTTTGTTCAGCTGGCAAAAATAATTTTATGCTTCTTCTTAAAGGAACAATCCTGAGCATTTCTTTTGCCTAGCTGGAAAGAAGGTGGCAGAGTAGAATAGAATAATAAAGTAGAAAGCAAAGACTTTCTGTGGGAAATCACATTTTTTCCAGAATGGCCTGTGCCATATTCCTATGGAACAGCATTGAAATCAGCCTGTTGTCTGTCCTAGCCCTAGGAATTTTTAACTTTTTTCCTTTTTATCAGCCCTACAGTCTTGAGCAAGGTTGGCATTGCCCTGTCAATTACGGTACAAGGAACTAAGTCTCTGGTTCTCTTGGTAAGAGAAACGATGGAGTGACCTATGGGCCCTTCTTGTAGAGATCACAGACTCAGACTATAGAAAACCCCATAGAAAGAGCAGGGTGAGTGTCCTGTCTGTGTGGCAGGGCTCCGTGGGGGACGGCAGCTCTGGCCTCCCTGCGTCCTGTGTGACAAGGAGCAGGACAGGAAAGACCTCCTCAGGAGACCCGTCAGCTCAGCGCTCCCAGGCTGTCATCCACTCCTTTTGTTTTAGCAGTGCGGCTCGGAGCTCACAGTGGTTAGAAAAGCCACCACCAGTTGTTAAGAAGAGGCTGTTGTGGTCCTGCTTGGTGGCTTGGCAGTGTGAGTCTCCCCGCTGCGTTTTTGGGAACATTACTTGTTTGCTGGTTTGGTTTGGTTTGGGTTTTTTGCTGGGGATTGAACCCAGGCCTTGCTTACACATGCTAGGCAAGTGTCCTCCCACTGAGTGCACCTGCAGCTCTATCTAGGCCTTCTTAAACTTTGTAAGTCTGTTGACTGTCTCACCTCAGAGCCTCTGAAACAAACAGAGACTTTCATTAGTGAAGCAAAGGGTTGACTTTGAATCTGTAGTTGATTTTCTAAATTAAAATTCAAGCAATGTATTTGTATTCTAGCAGCTTTATTATTGTGTTTGAGAAAAAAAAGGCAGGAGTCATTGTATACATTAAGGGGCCCTTCTAACAATGATGACGAGAACTAAAATCTCAACTTCTCAAAAACTGTATTTCTACATTACTTTTTGTTATGTTATATGCAGTAATTTTGGGAATGTAGAGAAAGAGAGATTATGTTGCTCATGAGAAAGCTTATGATTAGATCTCATGGTAAATGAGTGAATTCTTTTTGAAAGCAAATATGCTTAGGAAAAGTATTATTCGTATTTTTCTCATTGTAGTTTAAAGTGAAAAGTTATACTGCTCTAATGACCTATGGGTATTGACAACTCATTGATAGGTTCAGAGAAGAAATAATCATTACATAGTGGTCAGAGCCCATGTCAGTTTAACTTTTGTTGAGTTTAATTAAAATTATTCAATAAATATTATGTAGCCTCATCTGCTCATGAGTGGGGGCTTAGATTTTGGTTCACTTTTACCGGGAAACAGTGTTTGATATTTCCCAAGAAATATGTATGCATAATTTATGCAAAAACTCTGAATTTTAAATACTCCCCTCCCCCCTTTTTTTGAGACAAGTGTTTCGCTATGCAGTTCCTGCTGGCCTCAAATTCACAGCAATCGTCCTGCCTCCTGAATGCTGTAATTACAGGCATGCGCCAGCACGCCTGGCCATAATTTGGCCTTTTTGTACAATGGAAAAAACATGTATGTCTGCATGTAGAAGTAAAAGAATGTTAAGCTTATTTTATATTTATTTTTTGAACATATAAAGGAAATTATTCTTTTCAGGGGAGTAAATGAAAGTAGCACGTTTATAAGAGGTCAAGTTCTCAAATTGTGGTTCTATCAAATTGTCATTCTTGAATATAAATTGGCTTAATTGTACCTCCAAGCATTGAGATGTACAACAGATGTGTACGCCAAAATAGCCTTCCTGAGGGCCGGGTACAGCTCAGCAGCACAATGCCTGCCTGGCACGCGCAGGTCCTGAGTTTGATTCCCGGTACCAAAAAAAAAAAAAAAAAAAAAGACAGAGACAAAATAACCTTCCTGTTGTAATGAGAATTGAGACTGAAGCCCTTTAAATCTTTATAATCCGTAGATTAAGAATTTACTGGATTTTTTTTTAAAGTGTACAGGACAAAAAATCCTTAATAACATGAAACTACCTGGGTTTTTTTGTCTTAGGCTACCCTCAAGGTAGGGAAACCATACCTGCAAATTAAACCTAATACCCATGTTTAATTTCCTCTCTTTTGAGGTCTTTTCCAACCAAATGTAAACGTGATTGAAAAAGGATTTTCATCACCAGGATTAAAAGCCCTGAAATAAAAATACTCTTCTTTTTTTCTTTCCAGGAAAATTGAAGGCTTTGCGTTCAGCAGTTTGTTTTCTCTGATTAGATTGGTTTTGTTGATGCATCTCTTGTCCCTCCCTCTAGAAATTTTCATTTAGCCGGCCGCACGCCTTTAATCACAGCACTCGGGAGGCTGAGGTAGGCAGAGCTTTGTGAGTTTGAGGCCGGCTTGGGCTACAATGTGAGTGCAAGGCCAGCTTGAGCTACTTAGTGCGACCCTGCCTCAAAAACCTAGGGCTGGGAGTTTGGCTCAGTGGCTTAAGTGCCTACCTGGCAGGCGTGAGGTTGTGAGTTAAATCCCCGGTGCCAAAAAAAAAAAATTTTTTTTCTTTTGTTGTTGTACAGTTACCTTTTTAAAAAAAAATTTCTCTGACTTATATTGACTTTTTTCTTTTACATCTATCCTCTCTCCCTCCCGACTTCCCCTCCCCCTCTCCCTCCCTCTCTGTGTGCGTATCATCGAGCATAGTGTAGAACTGGTATATATTTTAACTATTTGTTGCAGTTATTGAGTGAATTTTATTTTTCCTAAAGACCACAGAACATTTCATATCATTCCTTTTAAGGTGTAGTTAGGGATTTCTAGTAATATTGCCAACTTAACAGAGTAGAAACAAAACAAAACATCTTTACCTATAAAAGAAATCTATCTGAGTATAGTACAACAAAGGCCATATAAACTACACAGTGGCGCTGTCCCCCACCAAAAAGAAAAAAAAAAAAGAAGAAGAAGAAGAAGAAAGTGCCAAACCAACAAGAGGATCAAAAACTAGAGTTTGAAGGGACAAGCTTGGATTTTTGGGGTCCTGCGAGGCCAGTTAATACTGAGTCACTAGAGCCAACCGAAACCAAGACCTAACTTTAAATTCACCCAAGGAAGGTTAGAAGTTGGCATTAAGCCAGCATTGTCAAGGGAGCATATACCCAAGAGACTGTGGAGTAGCAGAGGAAAAAGTCTTGTCTTCAGATTGACATAATATCTGTTTGACTTTGTCCTGGAAAGAGGTAATACCAGACTTTAATATTATATAACAAAGCTGTATTCTCACAATAAGTTGTGGTTGTGATTTGTGTTACCCATGGTGTCTGTGAGTCTCCAGGCTGATAATACATTTAAGTGGTCTGTGTGTGTAGCTCCAAGGGTGCCCGACAGGAACAAGCCCTGAGCTTCCACAGAAGAAGCCGCTCACAAATCTGACTCCTCAGGTGTCTGCAGATTAAAATCTGCCAAATATGAGGTTTTCTTCCTATGAAAAGAATAAAATTTCATAGCAGAATAATTCAAGAATAACAACAGTTAATACATGGCATATCACGCTCTTACCAAATATGAGCTTATATCTAAAATTGCATCCATTGTATGTGAGCTAAAGCAACAAAAAAAGTAAAAAGACTTTTTTAAAGACTTAAAGATATTACAGAATGTAAAATAGCCATGTTTAAAGTGTTTAAAAGAAATAAGTTGCATTTTCTGGAAAGTTTAATATATAGAATTTGGTGACCAGAATGATCCTGCAGGTTGCCACCCAGCTCCAAACCCAAGCAAAAACCAGAGTCCTAGAAGATGAAGGGCTGCAGTTGGCTTTCACCCTGAGTTACTGGCTGAACCCTGGGCCTTGGGCGTTTCCTATGGTGCCCGCACAGGACAGAGACAGAAGGTGAACCCAAGCCATCCCAGACTGGCAGTTAAGAAGTGAATTTTATCAACCTGAAGGGGAGAATAGGGCAGTTTTTCACCTTAGTTTTGGTACTGGTTGTAGCGGGAAATAATCTGACCCCCTGATTACTTTGCACTTGTAAGATGGGCCTTCACTCAGGGTGCTATTAGTTATGCTGCCATTGTGGTCTGCAAAACCCAAGTAGATGAACCATTGGAAACTGACTGTGGATTACTTGTGTCTACAGGGTACTAGCAGAAACACACATAGGTCCTCTTTGGAGAAATTCAATCTAGGAATTCAATCTAGAGCTTAACGCATGCTCATAAAGTTCCATGAAAAAGTGATCATTTCACTTAATATTTAAAGAAATAAAACAATGGCTGGGGTTATAGCTCAGCGGCATAAGTACCTGCCTGGCAAGTGCAGGGTCCTGAGTTCAATCCCCAATATCAATAAATAAATAAATAAGTGAGTGAATAAATAAGAAATTTTAGAAAGGGACTAATAGAATATTTGGAATGACCAAGAAGATTTTTATTTCTTTTTATTTTTTTTTAATTTTAAAGATAGTAAAATCCAACAGAACATAACAGAGCATAACAGAACAAAGTCACTCAAGACAAACAAAGCAGCAGAACTGCTACAGAAATTCAAAGAAAGATAATGTGGAAACAGTAGCCATTATACTGTATCTTGTCTTCAGAATAGCTGACCATTCCAACAGGTATAGTAGAATTGAAACCAAAAACAAAGCAGAATAAAACCAATAAACAGAGAAGAAAATAAAGAAAAATATTAATAATGATAATAACGATCAGAGTAAAGCAAAATAGAGAGAGCCATATTGGGCCTTGAAGGCAAAACAGAAGAGAATCCCCCATACTTGCTACATTGCCTACTGTCACCTTCCAAAGAGATGCTCAGGTTGCTGACCAGAGGCCTGCAAAATCTACGAAAAAATACTAGCAAGTAGTTGCTTGATGTTCCCTGGCTGCTATCAATTTAGCCAGACTTCCGAAACAGCAGGTTGCTGACGGGGCGGGGCGGGGGGGTGGTTGTCCCTGATTCCAAACCCGCGCACGGGTGCCTTCGGGCCCAGCAGGCTGGGCCCCGGAAGCGGGCATTCTCGTTCTCCTCCAGGGGTCCCAAGAGGGGAGTCCCCTGGAAGGCGGTTCAGTTGTGTCCTGGTCCGTGCTGGCGCCACTCCGGCCCGGCAGGCTGGGCCCCAGGAGGAGCCATTCTCGTTCTCCTCCAGGGGTCCCAAGAGGGGAGGCCCCTGGAAGGTGGTTCAGTTGTGTCCTGGTCTGTGCCGGTGCCACTCTAGCCCGGCGGGCTGGGCCCCGGAAGCGGGCCCCAAGAAGATTTTTAAAAAGAACAAACTGAACTTCTAGAAGTAAAAATACAACGTTATTGAAACCAAAAACTGAGTAGGTAATTGAGCTGCAAAGTCAATATAGCTGAAGATAGAATTCATGAATTAGATAAGAAGAAATTGTCCTTTGAAAGATAAAGAAGTTAAGCATGTCTGGTTAGAGTTTAAGGAGAATAAGGCAGAGACAGTATATGAAGAGGGAATAGTTGGGAATTTTCCACAATTGATGACTGACAATAAACCATTCTTAAAAAGCTAGTAAATTCCAAGCAAGACAAAAAGAAATCCACAGTTAAATACATCATAGTGAAATTGAAGAATAATACAAATATAATTTTATATGTATATAATTTTATCGAAGCATTTAGAAGGAAAAGGAGACTGCTCACAAAGGAAAGCAAAAGATGTGAAAAACAAAAGTCAGTGAATTGGAATCAGATTGATGGATCATCAATGCATATATCCCATTTTTATTTTTACTTTTATCTTTTTTATTTTTACTTTTATAGTTTTGTAAGTTGTTACCATTTGAGAAACAGAAAGAACACAGAATCTCTGTTTATATCTTACAAGTGCATGTGAATCTACTAAAAAAGGTTTAATTTTAAAAAAGGGGAGCCTTAAAATATTCCATCCCCTCAAAAGTATGATAGGAAGCTGTGTTTTTACTAATACTTTGATCCCTAAGATTAAAGATTCAAAAGTATATGTGTAAAAAATTAAACCAAAGAAAGAAAACAAAGGAAAATGAAAAATCAAGACAAACAAAAAGCATTCATGTAAGATTATAAAAATAAGCTCAGACAATGCATAATAACTAAAATTTTAGACCTGACCTATATGTCCTTCAAGAGATAAATAGATCAAGCAAGTGTGGTATTTATACACACTGGAGTACTACTTTGCCATAAAGGAGGATAAACTCATGTCATTTGTAGCAAAATCTATGCACCTTGATACCGTGTTAAGTAAAATAAGTCAGACACACAAGCATAAATATCACATGATTTCTCTTATATGAGAAACCCTGACTATACCATATAAATAAAGTGCTATGTGAAAGATAACAGAAAAAAAGTTACTGCAATTCAGTATGTGCACTAATTTAGTGTATGTATTTGTTTTATGTGTTTTGTATGTTTTTGATTTTTTTGGCCTATTAGTCTGGCTGTTAATCTGTGCTTAGAATAATTAACTTGATAAAGACATTTTAAAAATTAGTAAATCTGATACTAGCAAAAAAAAAAAAAGGGAGGGAGAAAAGGGGAAGGGGAAAAAAAGAATTGAGATGTGTTATGTCAGTGTACCAGCTCCCCACAGTGAATGCAGTCATTATGTACTACAGACTTGTGCTAATCAAAATTTTAAAATAAGGTCAAGAAAGCCAGACTTTTCAGTTGAGCAGGACTATCAGGCTTGATTTTAAGATCCAGCTGTGTGATATTTAAAAGCACAAATTAAGTTATAAGGCTATAGAGAAGCTGAGAAATACAAAGTAGAAGAAAGCTTTTTGAAGATTTATCGACATGGTGGCAAACACTTGTAATCCCAGCACTCAGGAGGCTAATGCAGGAGGATCCCTGTGAGTTCAAGGCTGGTCTGTACTACTTAATTCAAGGCCAGCCTTGAATACATAGCCAGACCCTGTCTCAAAAAACAAACAAAAGCTTACTAGTAATATCAAAAAACCCACAAAAATCTCCAAAGGCAAAAAAAAAAAAAAAAAAGAAAGAAAGAAAGAAAAAGGACTGCTACATAATAATAAAAAATATAATACATTATGAACATAAAATAGCGCTACATTTTTTTTGTACTGGGAATTGAACTCACTACCTTGTGCTCACCAAGCAAGCGTTTGAGCCACTGAACTAAATCCCCAGCCCCAAAATAGTTTTAGATTTATATGGACCTGATAAACATCATCCCATGATAAATGGAATTCAGAACCTATTAATAAGTATTTGAAAATTCATCCATGTAGTGAGAGACTTACAACACTGCAAAATTTTGAATAGGTAATATGTTTCCAGTTCAGAACTCATAAGATATAAAAAGATACACAACTGAAAGTTTCCCTCCAGTCTTTGTTTTGATTTGCCTACTTTCAGTGTGGTTTTATTGTTATCCAGAATTTCTTTGCATATAGAAGCAAATACAAAAATCCTACCCTCTCCCCTTTCAAAATGTAGAAGGTAACATATTTACTGTTCTGCAACTTGCTTATTTTCACTTACTAGATCTTAAGCTCTTTCCATAATGGATGGAGAGGATTTCCTCATTCCTTACTTAGGTTGTACTGCATCTCCCTGTATGGATAAACTTTGTTTAACCAGTACTCATGTGGTAGCCATTTGGCCGTTTCCCACTGTTTTCTATCACAGACACTGCTGCCATGATTAAGCGTTTATGTATACCATTTGCTTGTGGGTAACCACTCACAGAGGAATTATTGAGGATGTGCATTCATTTGTGATATTGACAAGTAGCTTTCTATCGCCCCCTGTAGCAGCTGTTCTAATATTTACTGCCATTAGCAGTGAATGAGAGTATCTTGATACCCTGCACACCAGAATGTTACCAAATTCTTCTATTTTTGCAAATCTGATAGGCGATAAATAGTATTGTCATTTTAATTTTTGTCTTGCTGTGAATCTGAACACTTTCATACATTTAAAATCATTTGTCATCACTTGTAATGTCTAGTCCTGTGTGTTTGTTTTTCTTTTCCATTCTCCTATAGCAGTGATGTACTGGTGCTGGTCCAGAGAGCCAAATGTTAAATTTTCAGGAAATTGGTACACTGATGAATGTCATATCAGTAGCCTGAAGTGGGGGATGGTGGGAAATGGACGCCATGGACAGTGGGGAACCATGCAAGTCAGTGCAGTGTCCACTGTTTATCGGGAGTCACATGTTGGCATGCCACTGGACCTCTTACAGATCCTTTACATGTGAAGGAAATTAGGCCTTTGGGATATAAATTGCAAATAATTCTTTCTTAATTTGTCTTTTTCTTGAATTTGCTCATAGTTTTCTTTTTGGTGTGATGAAATTTTTAAAAATTAAGTAGTCAAATTTATCATAGTTTACTGTTATTGTTCACTTGCAGTGTGGAGTTTGAACCCAGGGCCTCAGACATGCTAGGCAAGCACACTACGTTGAGTTACACCCTAAACACCTCCTTTTTTTTTTTTTTTTTTAAGGTTTCTAACTTTAGATTATAAAGGACTTTTCTACTGTGAGTTGCAAAGAAACTTTTCTGTTTTCTTTTAGAATGTTTATGGTTTTATGTTTCACATTTTAATCTTAGGGTATAAATTGTGAAATATGGATCTAATTCATTTTTCCAAAGGTAAAACATTAGAAAATAAGATCCAGTACTATATTTTTGCAATCTATCACACTGTGCTGGACTCATACCAATTCTTGTGGATTGATGCAAAGACACAGCTTACAGGGAAATCATTGCTTAGGTTTTTCTTGCAAGAGACTGATTTAGAAGTTTGTTTTCAACTTATAATCAAAGAACAGAGCAAACCCAAAAAAGAATAGGGAGAAAATAACTCCGCAGGGTTAGTAAAAAAGGTTTTTAGGCCAAATAGATATAGATGTGCATTTTAAAAATCTTTTTGTAACTTGAAGTAAGAAATTAAATTCAGTTGTTTTTCCATGTTCATTTGATGTGACTGATTCTCTTGTTTTAGCTCAGTGACTTAGGAAAATCAAAGGTCCTCACTCACATCCCAGCCAGAGAGATGCAGGTACCTAAATCAGTCCTGGGACAGTGGACAAATAAGTCTCCCTTGTTTCTCTGTTCCTTCATCTTAAGATGGGGAGCAGTTGTGTGTTGTGAGGTTTCTGAGCTGACATATGCAGTTATTAATAGAGTAAATAACTTTTAATTTATGTAGATTGTAAAATTTGTATACACATTTCCTTAGATCTCTGTTAAAAGCCATCAGTTCAATATATATATATATATATATATATTTTTTTTTTTTTTAATGCTGTGCTTTCTTTTACTGTTCCTTATCTCCATGTCTTACACCTTCTTCAAGGCTTAAGATTCATTTTTCTGTATTATTTGTTGGATGCCAGGGTGGACAAAATTTTGCACAATTTTAAAAGCCAGTGGGAATTCAGAATGGTTCCTTTTTCCCTGTCAGTCCCAGTGCTGATTGGATGATGCAAAGAGAGGCATTTTATGTTCCCACAAAACCACAGAAGCCCACCCCATGGCAAACTTAAAAAAAAGAACTTCATTCCTAACTACCTTGGTGTGGTCATGAGGCGTGGAGCCCCTTGCCAGGCCCTGGCTCACGGATGCCCGCTTTCCCATGTGGTTGGCCCATCAGTTCCCTTGTCCTGGCGTGAGTTTTCTTACATAGGTTTCCCTTACTGACAGTGTTATGGAAACATCATTTTTTTGTGTCCTCCAGGTCGGATCCGCACAAGACGGCAGAACTCTGGGAGTGCCACCAGTGTCGCCTCTACTCCCTCCGACAGTCGGGGCCGCAGTCGTGCTAAAGTCGTTTCTCAGTCTCAGCGTAAGAAGTGTGTTTTATGCTCTCCATTACGTTAGCATCATTCAGCAGCTCGTTCTGCACTTCACAGTTCACAGTGCTTGCACTGATCTGAGGAAGGAAAGCATTTCCATGGCTCTAAGATACTGTGAATCATTACATTGTTGTTTGGTAAGCTTGCAAGATGGAACAGTCAGGCATACTTTCATCTTGTCTCCAAGGATTTAAGGTTTGTGTTGTTAAATGAAACATCATTCTCTCCCTATAGTTGAGGTCTTTCAAGTTGAACCCTATCTGTTCTGTGACCCATGTTTGTATTGATAACCCTTCTGATACAATTTTAGAGTAGAACCTGGCAGAACTATAAATGCCGAGTTTTTTCCAGTAGTAGATGGGTAAATCCATGAAAAGCTCCTCCTTTAACCCTCTGCACTAACACTCGCAGCCTGCCTCTGTCTTCTTGTCAGTATGGACCCTTGTTTCTTCTAGTTTGCTTCCATAATTGCTTTTCTGTGTATATGAAGTCAGTTTGCTCACCAGCCTCAGCCAGGAAAGCAATGTGGTGGGAATGCATTTCCTCGGAGCATGTTGCCTACACCTGTGAGTGGCCTGACTCCTCTGCACAAGGTGTACAGCTGGGTACTAGAGCGCTCCTGGGCAGGGTGAGTGTGGGAAGGAAGAGTCTCCTGTCCCCAGGAGCTGCACCAGCTCAGCGCCTGTACCTGACGTGAATTGCACCACAGTGACAGCATGGCCATCTGGCTTATGTAGGGTGTGATCTGTGACCAAACCTCAGGCTCTCCCTTAGTGTTGAGAAGGCCTTTTGCAGGTCCTTCTGAATTTAGATTATTTTCATTGTCCCTTATGGTGCTTGTAGTCCTCATGGTGAACAAGCTTAGCTCCTTTTGCAAAGATTGTGAAAGAACAATCATATTACTGCCTGTGGTGTGGGCACAGAACCTTTGGACGTGGTTGTCTTATGTAGTGTGGTCCACTACAGGTGTGCGCTTTCGTGCCAGGCACACCTGACTCCTTTGCATCCTGGCTCTGGTGTGATGCTGAGCCTTTGTTTTGCTGCCTGTGAGTTACTAACAAGGCCCACTGCATGAGGTGTGTGTGAAGATGTGGTGACCCGGTGGAGACTAGTGGGACAGTCAGTAAACAGGCTGGTTTTGGGCCAGGGATATAGCTCAGTGACACAGCACCTGCCTGGCAAGCGTGAGGTTGTGAGTTCAATCCTCGGTGCCACCAAAGGAAAGAAAAGAAAACCCTGAAGCCAGTTTTAGAGCCATAGTGACTGCAGAGCAGAGGACTTGCATCCCATTTGTGGTTGAGAAAACTTCTCCTTTATCCCTCTCCACTTCCAGAGGCTCAGGAGAGAAGGTTAGGGATAGATGTTTATGAATCCAGTAAGGCTAGATCGGGTCCATTAGGACCAGAGTGCCTTAGTTACTATACCCCTTCCCTGGGTTTTTGGTCAGACCCCTGGTGCAGGTGTGGCTCAGCAGCTGCTCCTTAGGAACTGCACCTGCCTCTGATTCTTCTGTTGAGCTGCTGTCCCTGGATACACAGAGGGACATAATGCTCCAATCGTGACCTCATAAACATGGATCAAGTCTTATTGGGAGGAATTCTTGACCAAAAGTGTTCAGGTCTTGGAAGATAGGTTAATGTAATGAATTTAAGTTGAGGTGGTACAGATTAATTCCTTCTCTAGTGGGACAGAAGGGGATGGTACAGCTTTAAGTCTTCAGACTTACTTTGAACCTTGCCTTGGGGCTCACTTTAAAAGCTGTTCAGTTTTTCTTTAGTTTCCAGATCACACCCACAAGAAGGTAGACCACCAGACAGCAGCACATGATCATACTTGTACCTTAAGCTCATGCCTAAAAATTAAATATTTTAAAATTTTATTTTAATAAGGGGTAAATATATGCATATCTGTATATATTATAAATGAAGATGCACTAATAATTATAGTGTTGGCTTAATATTAAGTAGATTTTATTAAGGTTCTTAAAATTGGCATATTTTAAATATTGTGGGATTAAGGAGAGTCCTAGGACATTCAGGTGAAACCAGTTAATAACTGTAACTGTTTACTATGTGGTAAGAAATGTTGAAGATGGTACTGAACACAGATGAGTTCAGTTCCCTGCGCTCCTCTCGTGGTGCTCAAAGCTGGAGAGGAGATTTAATCTGGCCAGGCGGGACACTTGTCTTCTTCTCTCCCTGTCTCTTAGGCAAGCATTGTGCCTGGCATAGTGTAGATTTGTTTGTGAACAGATCTGAAATAAGTGTAGATAGAGCATAGTAAGTACAAAATAAATATGTGAGTATACTAGGAGGAACAAGTTGTAAGGAAAATAGCTATGTTGCTAATGTATTTGTGAACAGGATATTTATGTTGTGTTGCATGCTGACCTTCTGTATTGTGTTATTGTCTTTTGATTCACTTTTTGCCTGTCCTTTGCTCTGCTCTCATAATCAAGGATCCAGATCTGCTAACCCTGCTGGTGGTAAGCCATTTCTCTTCTTGCCTTTTTTTTTTTTTTTTTGCATTCTCCCTCACCTATGTTCTTTGTACAGTATTAATTTCTTTATTATGAGCTTAATCAATCTTTCTGCGTTACTTTTTCTGTATGTTCAAATACTAGAGTTAGAAGTGGATGTCTTTACTCCTTTTACATAGTTTAATGTAATAGTTCATGTGTATTCTCAGGTTTATAGACAAAATTAATAGGTCCTGAGACACTTCATGTGTGTTGTTGATTTTCACAGTGATTTTTTTTCCACTTCAAACTATAGTTCATCATTTTAAAGTGTTAATTTTTTGTGAATAGTCCCCCAAGTGATTGATTTGATGACAGTTTTACTATATAATGTAAAGCTTTTGAAATCTATAGTTTTAAATGTTAAGTATTTTGGGCTAGGAATGTAGTTCAGTGGCACAAGCACCCACCTGGTAAATGCAAGGTCCTGAGTTCAATTTCCAGTACCAAAAAAAAAAAGTATATATTTTAAAAATTTATACCTATACATGTGCCCTTGTGTATGTATATGTGTATATATGTATATGAACTTATTCATATATATATATATATATATATATATTTATTTATAGATATAAATGGTTACCAGATAAGTGTTGTTTTAAAAACTTTCTTCTGGGTTATTTGAGTACACGATGTATGCTTTACACAGTTCTTGTTGCAAACCAAATCTAATTCAGTGATTAGGTTCAGTGTTGCCCTTGTGTGGAAATTTGATTCAGTTTGTAGCCGATTCAGTTTGCAACCAGAATTGTGGTACCACTGTATAACAAGCCACATTTTCTACGATTACTAATACGTTTGAACCTATTCTTACCATCTCATTTTGTAATTTTTTTATCATGTTTATACCTGTTTTATCCCCACTGTCTGTTTTTCTTCCATTTGTTAGATTAGTTGAGTTTCCTTGGATTCATTTTTTGCAATAATGCTTAAGAAAAAAAAGCATTATTGCTCTTCGGAAGTTGCACTAACATTTTTAACATGCTGCAGACCATCCTGGCTTTGTTTCTAGCATCACTAAACTAAGCAAGAAGCAGATGCCTTTGTGATTATTTTAGAGCTTTGCCGTGGAGTAGAGGAGACACTGCTGGTACCTAGCCTGCTCTTTTGAATCAGAACTCATGCAGTCGTTTTTGTAGAACTCCACTAGTAACTCTTCCAAGCCTATTTTATGATACATAATATTCTTTCATGTACCTACATTTTTAAAGAATTAGTACTTCCACGAACTAAAATGCTATTTTCTACATAAAATTTATACACCAAACTGGTGTGTAAAAACGTCTTTTGGAGTTTTTGTAATTTATTGCCCAGTTTACATCTATCATTCATTTTAGTTTTGCTTTCTTTTTAGCTGGCAGTCGGTCAAGTTCCCCAGGAAAACTGTTGGGAAGTGGTTATGGAAGTCTCGCTGGGGGTTCCTCAAGAGGCCCACCTGTGACACCGTCTTCAGAAAAACGAAGCAAGATTCCCAGGAGTCAGGGATGCAGCCGAGAAACAAGTCCAAACCGAATAGGACCAGGTAAGAGTTTTCAGAACTCGGGACGCCATTCTCAGCATGATCACAGTCTTGATTCTAATCTAATCACTGTGTCTAATGCAGGAAACAGAGATCTGTTTTCAAAGTGAGGGTGTTACTTTGTGTTAAAAAGATATTTTGAAAAAAAAATATTTTGACTTATTCTGTATACCGATTATGGCACATTGGTATCACGTAGTACCAAAAAAAAAAAAAAAAAAAAAAAAAGGTTGAGACTTATGGTTCAAATTAATGAGGAAGAATTATATCATTGTAAACTTTTGTGATTTATAGTTGTTTTGTAAAATTTTTGATGGTGAAATAGGCAAGGGTTTTCTCTTGTAATTTGAAGCAGCATTACTTTTCATTTTTTCTTTCATTCTTTCAACTAATTAGGCATTAACCTATATTAATTTTCAAAAGCAATTTCTAGGGTCCTCATCGATTTTGATTTTGATCTTCTGTCACCAAACTAGTGAAACTTATGATATAGTTACTTTTGACATAATTTTGTTGAAACACAAACTCTAGAAATGATAAAATCCAGTACATTTTGTGTTGTAGTATTTGACTTCTTTGTAATAGTGTGTACTTATATGAATTATACTCAGTTTAATGATAATTTATTAAAACCTAACTAATGTCTAATTTTTATGTAAAAATTTAAATATTTTCTCTTTATTTTGTCTTTATGTGCTTTCTAAAGTAAAGCTCTATAATATAAAATCAGAGTAAATAGATCCTTAAATTTTATTGGGTCACCTTTCACATTTATTCATTGCTTAACAATTTTTACTTAAATGTTTACTGTGATGCACTGGGCACTTTGTGAATTAGACTTGAAAATTAGAAGATAAATGAAACAGATCTAGCTTCTGACTTAAGAATCCTTGTCATTTATTGGATAGAAGTGAAAATGTGAAACTGTAACAAGTACCATGACAGGACGTGTCCCAAACAGATGTGTCTTAGCCACTTATCCACCCAGATCCTCCCAGACTTTCTACTAAGGGAGTCCTCCAAGAATAGGTCCTGTTTTGTAGTACAAGGTAGGATTAGCCAGGGTGGGGACGTAAGAGAAAGATGTTCTAGGGAAGCAAGAAGCTAGTGCAGAAACAGTCGGGCTGGAGGGAACCATGAGGAATCCATTTCGCTACCCCTACTTGTGGGGGTGAGGAGTGGATGGGTAGCTAAGTGCAAACAGATGGGAGGTGTCCAGCTCAAGAAAATTCTTGGAGGTCCCTGAGCCAAGAGAGGTCAGGGGCAAATATTTAAGAATGGACAGAATTTGGTTTGAATTCTTATTTCCAAAACAAGATGAAAATACGTGATGGGTTTGTTTCTTCTCTGTGATGCATCTTCCTGTTGGTGCTGTGTGGCATGGTTTTCTGAGCTGGCAGGTTGTTTGGGTGTTGGTGTGGCTACACCAACGAAAAGATCAAAGCTAGAATATCTCAGTTTCTCCTCTGATGCTGCAACATATCTGTGTTTGGGTCTGTTTTTGTTTTGAAGACCATCAAATTTTAAATCTAGGTGTGAGGTTTCAGTTATTTTCCATATGTTATTATTATTTTACATTTTAATATTCTTTTCTACTTAGAATTCTTTGGTCAATATGTTTTAAACATGCTGCTTCTACCTTCTTGAAATTAGGAAATAACTCAACTTCGATTACCCAGCATAACTCTTAAGACCTGGTGTTCTGTGGTCTAACTCGGAAGTTCATATGGTGTATAACTGAAAAGACGTTTTATAAGCTGTTAAAAGGTAGAATTGTGAAACATCACTCAAAATTTAAAAAGGAGCTTATTTCCTTCCAAGATTTCTTGTTCAAAGTATTATTTTAAAGAAAGTTAAATTCTTGATGCTTGTTTGGAGAATATACACATATAAAGAAATATATATATGATTAGAGTGTATCTTTCCACTTACTCCTATAGTACTAGCAATTCTATTTTACAGGATAACAGGCATATATTAGCATTTTCCAGTAATGGATTATTACTGTGATTATAAACGTTTGGTTAATTATATAGCAGTTTTAAATACAATTATTTAGAAAAGGGGCAGCATCTTTTAAGAATATTTTCTAAAATTCCCAAATCAATCAATCAGTTCAGCAGTGTTTAGCAGTAGGTAAATTAGGCTTAGAATTTGCACTGAGAGTTCATTCTGGTTATCTACAAGTTCTCTTTTAATTCAGTTATGCCTTGTTTGTTTGAAATTATATTTTTCACCTAAATTTCTTTTTTCATTTGTTATAAAAACAGTGCCAAGGCTTTTCTTTGGTATTTAAGATTTCTTAAAACAGCCTGTGTTTCCTGTTGGATTACCGGGAAATACACTAAATCTCTTCTACTCTTTCATTTTCATGGCAGTTTTTCCCTCATAAGCTACTATTTGGGAGGATGTATTTTTAAGTTATCATTATTTTGTATTTTAAAGACAATAGAAGAATTTACAGATAATAAAGTCACATAAATAACCAGAATCTTTAATAATTGTATTTTAGCTGTTTGCCTTTGGTTCCTTTCTTCATTGAAAAGGCTATAAAAATACACTTGACATTTTTGCAGATGATATTTTATGGCTATACAAATGTTTTCAGATTTTCTGTTTTAAAATATTCTTGGAGAACTAAAATTAAATAATTCATTTTAACTGTGAAATATAGACTTACTGTAACATGGAAATGACTAAACTAGAGAGCCATTTCATGTCTATAAAACTTACAGTTTTTGTTAACCTTCTTATACTTCTGCTTTTGGTGTGAATTCTGGTTGTATCGTTTCTTTTAGAAGCAAAAGTCAGGATTACCCTTAAAACACTGAAGGTAGATAGAGTCTCTGTCAGAAATGGAAACCGGTCAAGTGACTGTTCAAGGCTTCCCAGCATCTCTGTAAGCACATGACTCAGCTACCTAGGAATACCGCTTGTGGGAAGTGCAGGAGGCGAGTATGCTTCCATTGTCTCTCTTCCCTTTACACTTCTTCTCCATGCTATATTCTCACATAGAATGCTCAGTTTTGGCACATAATAGAGAAACAGGTTGACTTGTTCTATGGTTTTTTATTGTTTTTAAGTTTTAGCTGTAAAGATAATTTATGTATACAGTTATTTTAAATCCTCTTTTCTAGATAGTCAGTCTTTGGAAGTAGTTGTAAGTGAGTAGAAGTTTTTCATCTTGTGATTTAAATTATCCAACATTTGAATTACAGATATCAACTATTTAATAAGGTTTGGGAAACTGTGGGCAGCTTTTTCATAGAAGTGTAAATAGAGTTTTTTTCTTATGTGTTACTACTGGCCAGACGTTACAGGAGCCAGTCAGCACAAATAAGGAGATGAACTTTCTGGATAAAATCCTAGGAGGGAAGACCTTGTGAAGTTTATATATGCAGTTATTTAGATTATATCTGTGTATCGCTGTTAGCACACTATTTTCTTAACAAAGCAGGTTCACCCCAGAGAAAGATCATTCATTTCCCCTTGCTGTTGCACATTTATGAAGTTGAGGCTAGGGCTTAGGTAAGAGTTCAGAAGTAATCAGATATGAACTATTAAGAAAATGTTCGACTTAGCATGTGCTTATGTGAAAAGCTTTCATCAGGACTGCTTTTACCTATTTTTGATTGTTTTGGAGTAGATATTAGAGTAAGGCAAGATTTTCTTGTATGCGTTTGGCCAAGATTTCTGAAGTATCTATGTATATCCATTGTCTTGCAGTACCCTTCTCATTTAAATAATGAGATGCTTGCTCCTCCTTTTCCTAAGGGGAACCTGATCCCTAGAGAGGCCAGATGGGCTGGATCAATGAGATGACTTAGAACTTTTTTCATGGTATCCTCAAAAGATAAGCAGTATTGCTTTGTGTATTCTAGTAAGCTTCTCCATATTGGTGGAGTTGGTAGACACTCTAGTTTTTTGATAGATTTAATTTGGCATCTACTATTTTTGTCTTCCTTGTAGGAACTGTTTAAAATGTTGCCAAGAATTGCTGATTCAGTAGTCACTACCAGTTTGAGTGAAAATTCATAGATTTCATGTCACTCTGGCAAAAGTAAGAAGTGTAGACACTTCTCATAAAGCTTAAGCCCTGTTATGCCCATTTTCAGATTGCATTTCTGTGCCTGACCTGACCTTGCCCAAGCATGGGGCTACCACTTACAACACTTCAGGGTCTTGTTCAGCCCCAGTACTGAGCACCTGAGCACAGTAGGGCGATTGCTTCATTTTTTCACTAGCACATTCTTCACTGGAGAGTTTAATGATTCTGGTTTGTAAGACATTCTTGTTAGGCTGTACAATAAATCTTGCTGGGCAGACTGTGCTCATAATAATATAGAAAACTTGCTTGCTTTTGCATCAGTGAGTCAAGTTTATTATTTCTAGAATCTCTGAGAAAGTAATTTCTGTCAAGACTAAAAGTGGTGTATCTCTTGGGGTGGAGATGCATACTGTCCCCACTAGCTGTTACCTTAGGCATTCCAGCTATACACATTCAATATGCAGTGTTGTTTTTGAGTGTTTTGCCAGTTAATTTATTTCTGTTTTCTCAGGTTAAACTGAGGAAATAAGTGTATCATGGTCTTTATGAGCTGCACAGCCAGATTATTAGACTGTCGGCTATTCATACAATTCTGCTTTGAATAAGCTCAGTGTTTTATACTATGAGAAGAATAAACTTTATCCATAGGTAATTATGAAGTAATGAACTGTTCTCAGGTCAGGGAGGAATCTTTTGCCCAGGTATTTACTGAGATAATCAGTCCGCTTGCTGTAGACTCCGTGGGTAAGAACGAACCCCTGAAGGTGCTTAGCAGAGACCACAGGCAGACCTGTGTGGGTTTCCATAGCAACAACACGGATTGGCTATGTGAACAGAGAATAAGAAGGCAGGGGTCCCAGCCTGCGTCTGTTGGTTTGGATGAATGAGCGCACTTGAAGCCCCTACATGTCCCTGGGAGCGGGCAGGCCTCCGCACGCTGACCTGGGCTTCTCTCTAAAGAAGCCAAACTGGCAGAAGGGAGCGCTCCTGATTGTAACTGTGAGCTTCTGGACTTCAGTGACTAGAGCCTGTATTATGGCTCTGATTTAATCCAAATTAAATTATCTTTTCAAGAACTAAGTGCCTATGAAAACAGCTTTGACTTTTTTTTTTTGGTTCCCTTTTTGAAAAGTTAGCTAGAGCCATAAAAACTGATCGTTTTTAAGCTTTTGATCATTTCCAAAGTTTGCTCTTTGGAATGATTTAATTTCTTACATTTCAGTATAGTTTTCCTTTCATAGTAAAATCCCTAGCTTCCTCGGGTGTCACGGAGCCTCAGGCTTATCCACACCCCTCGCACTGGCCCTGCAGTCAGTGGACCTGGCACCGACAGACGGTCTCGTCGTCAGAATGCCCCAGCACAGACCATGTGGTGATTACGTTAACCAAATGTGACTGCCGTTTGATGAGTTTTTCTGTCTTCATTGAATTAAACTTGTTCACCTTCTCTGAAACCCCTCATGCTGCACGCTAGCACGGAGCAGCCGTATCCCTCGACCCAGCATGAGTCAGGGGTGCAGCCGCGATACCAGCCGCGAGAGCAGCCGGGATCCGAGCCCTGCTCGGGGCCTCCCCTCACTTGGTGAGTACACGGAGGGAGGCGCTGCCGGAGCGGAGAGTCCTGTCCCTGCTCCCTTCCGCGCTTGTCCGCGACACTGCTGGGTGGAATGACTGCTTCTCCTGCTCCGCTGTCCTGTGATCCTTTCTTCACCTTCCTCTTCCTTAGTCACCCTTCGTTGTCCCCCTCTGCATGCTTGAACTTCAGCGACTCCCAGTTTTCACATCTCAGAGGAATAAAGCACCACTTCGCTCCACTCTCATTATTTGTCGCCACTTGCTAGCAAAGAAGCCCAGCTTTGTGGTGATTTCCAACTTCAGGCAAAATTTGGCCAAAGTTGATTGCTTGAAAGTCAAATTGATCTGAAGTTTATTCCTGGTCATGCAGTTTATCTTTACTTTTACTAGAGATCAGTTTATGTGTGATTTAATTCAAAGGAAACAAAAGCACAATAGTGATGACATTCAGAAAACTAAATGAAGCCAGATTTGCCGGCACACACCGGTGAATCCCAGCACTCTGGAAGGCTGAGGCAGAAAGATCTCAAGTTCAAACCCAGCCTGGACAATTTAATGATTTAGCAAGACCTTGTCTCAAAATTTAAAATAAAGGACTGGGAATGTAGTTCAGCACAAAGGTCCTGGGTTTAAATCCCCAGTACTGAAAAAAAAAAAAAATTAAATGAATTTTCTTGTTAACTTTTAATAGTCCTGTTCTGAAAAATGGACGTATACCTTTTTATCTAGTACAGATTACTAGTCCTCAAAGGCATCTGTAAAAGCATACTTTTATGAAAAGGAAGACTGTGTATTCTTCAGTGATTATTTTTTAGTTCTTTGGCATATTGAGTGCTGTGTAGATGTGTATTCTATTGATAAACATAAAAAGTAGAAATCATTTTTATAATAATTAGACCTAGCCAAATGTGGTGGTATATACCTGTAATCCCAGCACTCAGGAGGCTGAGGCAGGCAGATCATTGAACTGAAGACCAGCCTGGGCTACATAGGGAGACCCTGTCTCAAAAACAAAACTAAACTAAAAAAAAAAAAAAATTAGAGCTAGAACTGAAATTATCCCATGGTGCATAGACTATATCAATCTATGTTTTACCATATGATTATACAGCTGGTCTTTTCACTGTATAAATGCTATTACAGGAGAAGTGTGCTTCCTCTGTTACCCACACACTTCCTCAGTTAGCTTTTCTCCAGTCACTGTCAGTAATTAGAATCTAGATGATTGCCTTGACGACCCATCATCCTTTATGAGGTACTGAAAGAGAACAGGTCACATATGCCAATGCCCTGCTGGGTGACTGCCTGACTTGGTGATTCCTTGCCTTACATTGCAAGATGCTCTGCTGTGTCTGCAGGAGCCCCTGATGGGGCAGCTTACCTGTGCATGTCAGCCATTCCGCAGCAACGCGACGCTTGGGAGCAGGATTGTCAGTAAATCAGGGGCAGCCGTGATTTTTATTTTCTGAATGAACTGGTGATTTTTCCTTTTAAATTAAGGCTATATATCTATGCACCTTTGCTCAATGTTTGACCTTCAAAGAGTTTATTATATGAGTAAACAAGTCCAGTCTGTTTATTGATTATTTTGTCTCTTAGAAGCAATGCACTGTTGTATCTCATACCTGTATTTTAAAAATTGTCTGTGGAAGCAGCCATTGTAATCTGGCATGTGGTCTATGAACCAGGCAAGGTATGCTGAATTTTTGAGGTCCTGATTGACCCCTGTGTAATTGAGTCATCACATCTGTTTTTCTTTTGTTTCTTGATTCTGTTTTGTTTTTAACCTCTGGGTAAATGGATCTGCTTAGTCATCTTGGTGACAACCCAAAATGTTGAGATGCACAGTTGCTGCAACCAAGACATTTTTGATACACATTTTTAGACCTTTTCCCCCATGGGTTAAACCTGTCCCTGAAATTTCCATCCAGCAGGAGCAGCAGCAGTGCCTGTTATGTGTCCCTGTGCCTTTTGCAGCAGTCCGCAGGTAGCACGCCGTGTGCTCCTGTGGTAACTTGGGGGACATGTATCAGCATCCAACTCTTAGGAATTAAACCATGTTCTCAAGGTCACACAGCTATGTGGTGGAGCCTGGATTTGCATGCAGGTTTGACTTCAGATCTGCCTCCTTCGAAAGTACTTTTGATAATCGAGCGTCTGTCATCTGTCCCTCAGCGGGGAACAGAATGCTTTTTGTGAGGTCCATGCAGGGGTAGACCCTTAGAAAGTGCTCAAGACATATTTCTGAGTGGATGGTTTCCAGGCCTAGGTTTCAGATCTGGGGATGCAGAGACACATCCCAGAGGGTGTTGTCCTCTGGGCGCCTCCTACATCTTCTCTAAAGGCTCCTCCTTTTTCTTATTAATTTGGAAATTAGTAAAATTGTGTGTCAGAACCCCTCTGAATCAACTTATGTAGCCAGCCTTTGTTGTTGTTGTTGTTTAAAAAGAAACTTTAATGTGATTATGATTCAATGAATCCCCATTACGCAGGGGATGAGTTCCTGGATCCTCTGGATACCAAACTGCAGATGTTCAAATCTCTTATATACATGGCATCATATTTGCACATAACCTGCCCACATCCTCTCATCTACCTTAACATCTCCAGATTATTCATAAACCCTAATATAATGTAAATGCTCTATAAATAGTTATGTTCTTTGAAAAATGGCAAGAGTCTGTACATGTTCAGTACAGACATAATTTTTTTTCTAGTCTGCAGTTGGTTGAATCCACAAAAGTGAAACCTGCAGTGAGAAGACCAACTATGTATCTTGTTTTTAAGTTTACATAATTGCTTTGAAGTTTCTTAATGGTATGAACATATGAATATGTGGTTATAGTGATGATTCTACAATGAAGTTAAGGGTTTCAGAACCTGGCTATAAATCAGGCTTTGACATAAATGGGTCCACCTTGGGTTCCATCGTTGGGTGTTCACAGGTTACTTATTTTGTGATAGATTTAATATAGATATTATGTCAAAAGAAAACCAAATTACCTCTTTATAAAGGACCTATGGGTCAGATGTTACTTTAAAGTTCTTTTCAGTTTAAACTACCATTGTGCTTGTACAATAAATGTGTGGTTTGCTCCGGTACTGACAAAGTATTTTACCAATTCCCTTTTTTAGGAAAGTGATGTTTATAATGTGTTTAGAAAGTAATGTTTATAATATGTTTTGGAGATTGCTCATTTATTTTGTATTTTTGTGAATCTTGAGGAGGGAGGTACTTCCTTTTCTCTTTGCAAGCAGGTAAAACTTATCTTTATTGATCAGGTAACCTTTGCTATTTATTTAATACCATATAGTAAATAAATGTGCATGTTTGAGGTTTTGAAATTTTTTGACTAAATGTGCAAGTGATGTGTACAGAATATTGCAGTAGTATGGATGAAAGGACTGCTGAGTGTGACTTGGTTAAACTTATGAGCTTCCTGTGGTTTAATCACTAAGACTTTTTCAGAATAATGGATGGAAGAATGTTATCCTTCGGTTTTTTTTCCTGATATAATGAAAGGCTATATATTGCATTAAACTGTGACCAGTAATTCATCTGTGTTTTGAAACAAGTCTTTATTTCATAATCAGTTCTAAAAGTTACTCTCTTTCCTCATGAAGACAGAATTTAGCATTTGTTTTCTCAGGTTGATGAATTAATATATTAATTATGAATACCTGCTAATAAAATCATATTGTAATGTCTAAGTTGAAATTTACTTGTTAACCTTTATTACTGTGAGTACCTCTGTGGACTTGGTGCGGGCATGATATTAAATGCTTTATATATGGTCTCTTGTAATTCTCTCAGTAACAACCAAGAGGTAGGTACCTTTATTGGCACCATTCTACAGATTGAGAAACAGACAGATTTAGTACTAAGATGTCCTACAGCTAGCTGTGAGCAAACCAGATTGTACAGTTGTATTTCCAAGCTGGTACTCATAAGCAGAGTACTGCAATGGCCTCTCCAAGGAAGGTTCTTATGTTTAATACCATTGAATTTCCAACAGTTAAACAAGTACATTGATAGGATATTTGTGCAACAGAATGACAAACACTTTGACTGGGAGAAATGGAATTCCAGCTGTTGAGCCCCTTCCTGTGATTTCATTCAGTTTCTGTTTAAATAACATTATGAACCTCTCTGCTTTTGTTTTTGGTGCATGGTGGCATATGCATCACATACTGAGACACATCTCGTGAGCTGAGTTAATGATCCATCTTCCTGCTCTCCACTCCGAGGTTTAGAAAGTGCTCTGTGACTCCTGGTGTTTTTCATGTGGCATATTTCCATAATGGCTGATCAAGGCTTCATGACGTGAATCTAAACCTGGAGTCCAGTCGGCCAGTGCATCCTTAAAGAGTGTAGGGAGCACCTTAAAGAGTGCCCCTGTCACGCCTGTGTGTCTTAAGAGCTGTGTGAGAGCCAGCAGCCACCGCGCAGGCTGGGGTTGGCACTTGCTGTCTCTTCATATCCAGCACCATCTCTTTTCATGAGAAGCGCGGCCTTGTCGGTAGCAGTCCCTGCATTTCCTTTGGTACTTGTGTGTTAACCCTGTGGGTGTTGCCGTTCCTTTTACCTGCAGCCTCTCGACGTCATTCCAGGTCCACTAGTGCTCTCTCCACTGCTGAATCTGTTGGGCAGTCAGGTGAACAAGTGCTAACTGCATGACTCGGCTTCTTCATCCGTTCTGGCTCCACGCTATGTTAACATTTGTTTTTGTCTGTGTCAGCTAGCGCTTGGCATGTGTGCACCTCATACTTGTTTTCCCCAGTGTTCTTTTCTTTTTTTAAGTTGGTGAATGTTTATAGTTCTGTTAATAGGCCATAGATGCTGTATCGCCTGTTTGACATCATTTCTCCAACGTTCATATTTATGTCAAAACAAAAAACAGGGAAGAACCTCCTATCAGCTCCTTTCTAGGAAAACAACCACCAAGACTAGGAGTCTCACAGGGTCCCTCTGGGGAAATGGGGTGGGGATATCATCCAAGAGTCTTTTATGTCCAAAGTCTTCATTCCCAGGATAGTGCCACAAATGTTAATGCTAGTTGTTAGTGTCAGGTTCCAGTTATTTTGAGGTACTGTTTAGTTACCAGCGCTTCAAATTATAGCATGTATAATTTCATGTATATGAAAATACATGTATTACCCTAAAAGTTTTCTAGAAAAATAAGATCAGGATTCAGGTAATCAAGTCAGGCCAAAGGTTAGCCTGTGCAACTGTGGACCCCAAACCTTCAGCCTCAGTTCTCTTTAGCATACCAAAGATCCACTGGCCATGGGGGCAAAAATGAAGCATACAGTATTGCTACCTGGCATCTTGTTCATATACTAACAGTCCCCAGTGACTAGTTTTCTCAGTTGACTAAGGCATAATTAATTCATCATGTTGATGGTGACAGTGCATACCAATTCAGTGAGTCAGTTATTTTCTCATTTTCCTTCCGAGTAAAGCCAGCTATGCATTTTAGCTATGTATACTATGATTAAACACATCCCCCTAAAGATTAGGGGCCAGAATGAGGTCATAGTCCTATATATCCATCTCTTGGAGAATTGAGATTCATAGCAGTATCAGAGCAGTGAAAGTGTAGAACAGATTTTGGTCTGGTGAAAACAAAAACTTGTCATTTTGCTGAGATCCAGACAAAAATTTCCCATGAAGATCTGAAATTCAAATTCTGCATCGTATATCAAAGAATCTACAGTCTCTGTGTATAGCAAAGCTCTGTGCATCTGAAAAGCACAGGAAAAAATGCATTGTTCTTACAAGTTTTAATTTTGTGTCTAAAGATCCAGTATTATCAGAATTATCCCTGGAGCAAGAATTGCTGGCATGAGATCTACTTTTTTTTTTTAATACTCCATTTTATTTAAGTTTATGCTGGGTAATTTTTAAATGGCTTATAACTGAATTACTTTCATTCTGTTACTCATAAATTCCCCACTATCTACCCTTTTTTAATGGAAAAAAAAGACTTGAACAAAGATCATGTATAAAATTATGTGCACAATAAATCTTTAAATTTATACTCATTTCTTATTTTAACTAGTAAATAAACATACAAAGTATGATTGCTTTTGTGATCTTTTTTAGTGCGTGTAGCACATTAAATCACCTTTCAAATGCAGTGACTAAGATGACACTTGGAATAATCAAGATATGCATTAAAAAAGGGGATAGTATAACATACAATTTTTGTTTTCTTATAAAAATTCATTACTGTATAACTCTTGACTCACAGTATCCAAAATTATTTTCTGTGGTGGTGGAAGGTATAATGTTATGAAATAGACATTTTTCTAAAAAGCTAAATAACATTTTACTTTTAAAATTCTCCAGCTTTGTAGGTGATGTCTTGTTATCTATTTAAAATTGTTAGTGTATGATTTTATAGGAAAGATTATTTCAGGTAAAACAGATACTAGCTTCCCTTTCATTCTAAGTGCTTCATTACTAGAATATAACTGATACAGAGATTTTCCTTGTCCAAACAGTATCTTATTTGTTAAGACAGGGAAAACTTTTTTATCATAACATCCATTGAAAGGTTTTTTATACATTAGAATTTTAATCTAGAAACTTCTTATCAATAGATAGTGTAGCACACCTGTGAAATTTAACTTACCCTGACTTTCTCCCATTGGAGCTTGAATTTCCAGCCCTTCTTAAGGAAGACTGATCTTCTGACTTAGGGAGTCTTCATTTACCATGAACATTAACAACGTCCAGAACAGTTGTTTGAATGGCTCAAATCTGCCTTAAATGCTTTGGATTCTTTCCATTTTATTTATCTATATAAAGACTATCATTCAAAACTCCTTTGAAGGGACTCTGATAAAATCTATTACTGACATTCAAATGATTAATATTATGCAGCAAAGGTAATAGGTGTTGTGAAGATCATTAGGGAATTTTACTAGATCAATTGTAAAGCAACCTTGGTTGGCACAGACATCAGGATGAAACCCCAAACTGAGCTTAATTGCTAAATATTAAACAGCAATGACAGTAGATTTGTAGAGATCACTTTAACACATTGGCTTCAAGTTGCAACTTTTAACTTTAGATTTAGTTAGAATTCATTTATCAAACCATGAAATTTTCCAGTTAGTTTGAGAAAACATCAAGGCCACTTTCCTCAGGAAGGAAAGCTAAATAGATTAAAGGGTCCATCTCATAGGTGAGCTCCCTTCTATAAGAAGTTCCCATCTATCCTGTCCAAAATCTTGTCAATAAGAAAATCCCACGGGATGGTTTCCACTGAAAGAGAGCTTTGCGGCTCAGTAATGTTAAATACGAGCAACTGTAGCTCTTCCCTGGAAGGAAAGAAGTTTAGTGCAGTTAAGTTGGCTAAGGATTTCTCAGTGCCTCTGTCTGCTTTAGTGGGAAAATGCAGGAACCTTATAGAGAATAGAGGAACTGTGAATCCAAGTGACAGGCCTTTTGCTTCTGTTTTCTAAGTAGACCGGTTTGGGCTGAGCCAGCCAGGACGGACACCTGGTTCTGTGAGTGCCATGCGGGCTCTGAGCACCAGCACAGACCTGGAAGCAGCTGTGGCGGATGCTTTGGTAAGAGCACAGGCTGTGCAGCTAAACTGTTCACTCACGTTTTTCTCTCTGAACAGGAAATTGCCCCCAAGTCAGGGCACTAAATCATCTTTGACACTGTTTAAACTTGTATAAATATTGAATAAATTTATATTGCTGTTTTCTTATACTTTTACCTCTGCACAAATGTAAGTGAAAATTGGTCTTCCAGCAATTGTAAGGATCAAGTATTCTTGTGCTCCTCAGTATCAAGGAGGTTTTGATGACATTGAGCTTCTCAGATGTCATTGGGCTTTTTTCCCCCCCTTTTGACCACGATTTTTTCTTTCAGCATGTCCTGTTTTCCATCCTGTTGCTTTTATTGCTTTATAGATTTTGATGGCATAGCCTAAACACATGACATTATGTAATAGAGTTTGAGGTTTGAGAATTATATTCTATTACCTTGATGGATCCATCTGATTCTGTTTTGTTTTGTTTTTAAGTGGGTCATCTGTGTTTAAGAAACTTTTCCTAAATTCTAAGGTTTCCTCTTTGAGGCTGTGAGGCACTAGTGGGTTTTTGTGTCATTATAATGTATCTAAAAAATATAAAGTGAGCAAGTCTCTAATTTGTGTTAATAGCAGAAGTTTCTTGGCAGAATCGAGATGTGGTCAAATTGCTCTCTAAAGATGCGCTTGACCTGGTAATGACACAGCCTCTTGTGTATTCCAGTTTGTGTGCTTAGCATTTGAAATAGACATTCTTTAGAACTGCCTGATCTCTGCCCTTGCCTTTGCTGATTTAAAATTTATTCTCTCGTAAAGAAAAATGTACACAACCAATGTCCCACTTCCCGACCCTGGGGCTTTTAATCTCGCCATGTTCCATGTAATCAGCATTTTATAACCTGTGACTACAGTGATTCCCACTTTCATCCCTTCGTGGCTATCCCTTATTTATTCTTACTCAGCCAGATGATTTCTTTGCCAGATGTTTGTGAGCAAGCAGATTGCTGCTCTCAGAATGCTTTCCTGGTAGCAGACAGCCTGGCCAACTATTATCACCCTTCCATGTAGGGCTTTTCCTGGCAGGTTCAAGGGTACACAGAGTAATTGCTCTAACCCTGGCTTTAACTTGAGTCAGGAGCTGGAACAGAACTCTCTGAAGCTGTTTGTCCTTCCAAGTTGCAGCATTTAGAATCTATCTTTATTTATTCAGAGACCCTAGGAAGCGGAGGACAGTGGAGATGGGGAGCAGTGAAAGCCAAAGAAACCCTTAGCTAAATGGCACTTCCAGTTAAGGCAGAGGACTGCATTTGTTGTTTTTAAAAAATTGTCTAAGGGGCTGTGTGCAAAGTCCTAGCAGGCAGAACGGAGCCAGAGCCGGAGCGTTGGAGCTTTGGCTTCATTGGTCTTGAGCTTTTCTCTGAACCCCAGCTCCCGTCATGCTCTTGTTGACCTTGTTACTTTTTGTTCACTCTGTTCTGTCTCTCATGTGACCTGCCCCTGAGAGAAAACGCAAGAATGGTATGGAGTCCTTGCCTACAGAATGGAAGCCCCAAGGACAGACAGAACATCTCATAGAAATAGATAGTAAATTAATGGTGACCTTAGAGATGTGCTTCGTGGGTATGGGGAGAGTTTTGGCAAAGAATTACAGCAAAAGTCAGAAAGTCTTAGGAGAGGCATAGGAGAGTTAGGAAATGCCATTTTGAATGCAGTCAGACTTATTATTATCCACTTGATATGAAACGCTTGCTGACCTGTGTTTTTGGTTTGCTAAAAGATGTTTTGCTGTACTCTTTTTGTTGCCAGAACAATCCCAGCATATGCTTCTGACATAATTCTCTATGCTTTTTCCCCATCCTTCAATATTTTCCTGCCTACAGCTGTTAGGAGACGCCAGGAGCAAGGTACCAGTGCTTTAACTTTTGTTTACAACTTTATTTTTTTCTGTTGCAAGTATATTTCTTTTAGAATCTAGTAGAAACAGCGCAAAATGTAGTGAAGTGTAGAAATTCTGGTCTGAGTTACAATGCTGTTGAATCTATGAATGCCTTTGTTAGTGATGAAGTCAGTCGCCTTTTTCACATGCATTTGTGTTAGTATTTATGTTGAACATCAGGTTTTGCTCCTTCTATGAGTTGTTTCATTTTATTAACTCAATCTGTGCCTATTGTGTCATCATTTTTCAGCGATGAATTCATTGACATTTTTCTTGTTTTAGGACTATAGTTTATATGTCAGTGGGATGATCATATACTTTATCATCCAAACAGAAATACTTATGAGAGTGAAAAAGAGAACGTTACTAGTAATTATGTGGAAACAATAGACAGCACAAGGGTCCTGAGCCAGTTGGGCTTCGTAATCATTAGTGTAATTAAAGAATTACATCTGTTGGCCAGGCATGGTGGTACATATCTGTAATGCCAGCATTCAGAATTACTGTGAATTCAGGGGCAGCTTGGGTTACATAGTGAGTTGAAGGCCAGTCTGAACTACATAGCGAGACCCTATCTCAAAAAATTTTTTTAATTTGTATGCTTTAAGCTAGTAACTTTTAGAAAAATTTGTATATAAAAATTACATCAATTTTATATAGTACCGCTATATCCTTTATGGTTTAATTTAGTTTTACATGTGGGATATGAGTGAATGAAGCAGGTATTCACATTGAGCTACAACACCTAGGCCTTTTTATTTTAAGACAGAGTCTCACTAAGTCTCCGAATTGCTTCTGCAGGCGAATTTGTGGTCTTCTTGCCTTAACTTGCCAGAGTGTTGGGGTTCCAGGTGTGTTCCACCATGCCTGGGTGAATTTCAGGCTTTCTTAAGGGAACATGAATATGCAAGCAGGTGCGCCCATGGACTGTGCTTGAGGTTTCTTGCTTTTGACTGCAGAAGGGCTGAGGGTGCACCTCCCTGCGGTGTGTCAGGTGCTCAGCTATGTTATTTAAGACAGTTTCACTGACCCCTCACTATAGGCCTGTGGGATCCAAATAATTATTGCCTTCTGAAAGATAAGGAAACTGAAGCAGAAAGCTTCAGAGTCTTTCTGAAGTCATGCAGCTGGTCCACGTGGTGCCAGGATTGTGATCCCGTCTGTCCTGCAGAAAGACCCCCACACCGTGTTACAGGCATTGTTCTTTGCACCATCAAGGAGTGCGGTGCTTGTAACCTATCTTGCCTACTGGAAGACTACTTTTCTATTTTTATTTCCCTAGCCTGTAAGCACAGGAAAAGTGTATGTCTCTCTGTCGTTTTATATATGTTCACCTCTTTGTCGCTTCTATTTGGTGTGACTCACGGCCATTTCACCTTCCATTTCTTCCTCATTCACCGCCACCACCCCCAACGGGCTCCATCAGAAGAAGCCTGTGCGGAGGAGATACGAGCCGTACGGGATGTATTCTGATGACGACGCCAACAGTGATGCCTCAAGCGTCTGCTCTGAGCGCTCCTATGGCTCCAGGAATGGTGGCATTCCCCATTATCTGCGCCAGACTGAGGATGTAGCAGAAGTTCTCAACCACTGTGCGAGTTCAAACTGGTCCGAAAGGAAAGAAGGGCTTCTGGGCCTGCAGAACTTACTGAAGAGCCAAAGAACACTGAGGTGAGGACAGGAGACTAAGATTATGAGCCACATTTGAGTCCCCCGTCCCACTCATCAGGGGCCTGAAGGGTTTCCCTGTCATTTATGGAGTCCTTACCAAGTGCTTTTGCTAGGGCAAGCACTAAAGGCGCCAGCAACTAAGATACAGTACTTGCCAGTCAGAGACTGTATGATTTGTTAGGTGTAAAGCATTCAGTTTCCTTAAGATTCACATTTATCTATCAGATGTTACTTGAGAAGTTTTGGGAAAGTTTGCAGCTAAGGTAAAGAGTAAAAATGCTGCAAGTTTGTATGGTTCACTCCTTTTAAGGGTTTGGTAAAAATGGTACCAGTCTCAGTCTAAAACTTTTTAAAACATACATATTTATGTGGCTTATAAATTTGCAGAGTGAACATAATAAAATAGAGCCCTTCAAAATAGTAACATTATCTTTAGAATCATTTTTTACTCTTCTGTTTCTGTGTGTCATAAATGTTCCATAAAAGCATGTATTGCATATACCACAAGAAGTTCATGCCACATCCCATCAAATTTAAGGCACTGTTAACACGCCTTTGTTTTATCTCTCCAAAGGAATCATAAGAAATGCTGCTTATTAAACATGATGATATTAATGTCATTGATTACAAGGTGAATCTCAGTAGCAAAGATGTTAAAACATGAAAAAAGAAATGCAAGTAGTAATTGAAAAATGAGCAGTATAGAACCCACAAAATACAGCATATTATGACCTCTGGGTCATTTTTAAAAATAAGTTGTGAGACTGGATACGTGTGGCCCCAGGTCATGTGGTCCTGGGTTTCTGTGACTAGGTAAGCACTGGTGGATGAGCCGCTGTGCTCCAGTTTGGTCTTCTTTCCTGTGCCGCCCTGTCTCCTGTTCTGTCCTGAAGATGGAGGAGACGTGCAGCCATCCCTGACGCCTCTGGTGATCTCTCAGAAACAAAAGAAAGATGTCTTGTCTCGATCATTCTTCAGGAGTCTGTTTTATCCTGCTGGTCCCTCTTTCTGGATTCTAAGTGTTTTCCAGTTTCAGACTCAAGATGTCTATAAATCTTTTGATCAACACTGGTCTTATCAAGTTGTACTGTAGCAGTGTTGAAGGATCACTGGGTCAAATGGCTCATCTGCACAAAGAAAGGGATTAGTTGGATGATTTGAGGAAGAGCACATTCTTCTCTACATCCTCAAAATGAAAAGGCACTTGATGGGGCACAGTGGTCACCTTGGTTTTGCTTTGTCCCTGGCACAGTAGTAAGTAATGAAATGTTATCTTCCTCAGTCCTCTCAGCACTTATATGACTACCTGACTGATAAAGAAAGCAGCTCCATCTCAAAGTGGAGACTGAGAGATACCGTGGTACTTGGTTTACAGTAGAGTTGGAGTGAAGGGTCTAGGTCTTTCTGACCCCAAGCACGTGTTTTTTCCAGTTTGGCCCTTTGCCTATTCATTATGGCAAGTGGAAAGCAGATGTGGGATGATGTGAAAGGGATTTGGCTCATGCTTGGTCACTTCCAGATGTGCAAGCTTGAACAGATCTCTCCTCTCTCTGAGTTCCTATTTCCTCATCTTAAAGTAACAGCAGATATATGGTTTTGTACTGTTAATTTCATCATGAATTCATTACAGCAATTCATTTTTTAAAAACTTTTTTTTTGATACTGGGAATCAAACTCATGACCTCGTGCTTGCCAGTCAGGTGAAAAAACTCTTACATAAATAAAGATTAAGTAAAGTTTGTGCAGTTGACTGAAACAAAAGGAATTTTTAAAACAAAGCTATAATTCATTGAAGCAGTGATATATTTAAATTTAGAGTCATTTATTTCCATTTTATTTCATGTAGTCGGGTAGAATTGAAGAGATTGTGTGAGATCTTCACCCGAATGTTTGCTGACCCTCATAGCAAGGTAAGTCTGGAATCGTGCCTTACCTGTATTGCTGTCTGCATGTCTGTGTGAGCTGTATAATATACTACGCAAGAATGAGCAACAGTTCCCAGTACTACAGTTTCAGCTTCACAAATTTTGCATCCGTTTCAGCAATAGTATGTGTTACAGCTTTCAAAAAGGTTTTGGGATCCTAAGTTCTTGGGAATTCATATATATCTTAAACGTGCTTCAAGTTATCATGGAGATAGAATCAAATGTCATTCATTCAATAAATATTTTTGCATGCCTTCTGTTAGCTAAACAATGGGATGGTTCTAGAGTTAAGATCTATAGTGCATTTTTGAAGTTACAGTAGTGAAGAAAGTAGGTACAGAGTTATTTTTGTATCCCATGTAGAATTTGTTGTCACAGGAAAAGATAGAAACATGAAAGTATTTGTTTAATGGGTCTATTATAAAACAAGGTTGTTATTTCTCCAAATACAGTAAAATTTTGTGGTTTGCAAGAACTTGCTGGATCATTGTGACTTAGCTGATGTCTTTCTCTACCTCCTAAGGCCAAAGAGAACACCAAGTTGGAGGACTTACCTTTTTAACAAGAGTCCTACAGAGGAGGGAATACCCATGAGTGCAGGACAAGGTTCTTTCTAGGGATAATGCTGAGAGAGGGCCTCTTTACAAATGCGACTTAGATTTTTATTGCCTAATCATTGTTTGGAAGGAAACCTTTAAAGGCTGTTAGATGCATGCAGGAGAAGAAAATGAAGAGAAGAAGATAAAGGGGAAGTTAAAGATTGGATAAAGCGCAAAAACTGAAGTATAGAAATTGATAGAACCTCAAATCAGCAGTGGCAAATCTTAAATGCTGACATGCAGGATTAGTTATGTTAGACTACTTTTTTTTAATAAACATGGTCTCTTCCAAGTTCTGCTGGGAGAAAGAAACCTATGATAGCCTGAGATTCCAGCCAGTTATTAATCATCTTCCTTCTTTTTTGATCCTTGCTTCCTTATAAGAATTGTCATTGAAGTAGCAAACATCCATCCCCCGTCTGTCCACATACCCATGCACCCATGCATTCATCTATACATCCACCTACCTACCCACCCAGTCATTCAACATTTACTGAGTACCTGCCATGAGCTAAGGATACAGAAAATAAGTTAAAGTCTGTGCCTTTTGAGTCACTCACAAAGTAGTAGGGAATGAATACATCCCCATTACCCCTGCACGGTTCTCACTGTATCAGTCTCAAAGCATGTCTTAAACTTTCTACTAAGACTCACAGACAGGATAGCATTAACAATATTAATAAAACCCAAAAAAGATAAGAGTTTAAAGATCACATAGTTATGTAAAGATATAATCAGATTTTACTCTTGATGTAATGTTAAAAGCAGTAAGATTTAAAGCACAAGTATAATACGATTTATAAGCATTATACCATAAGGGATATTTAGAAGGTTTTGGACATTGATGAAATTTCTGTTACCTGTTACCTCTAGATTGCTGATTCAGAAGCAGAATGTGAGGATAAAGAAGGAAATTTGTTTCCATCAGAAGGCTCTTGTCCAGTGAGTTTGGAGGTCTCAGTTTAGTTAATACTCGCTAGCTGCTTGTGAGCTAAGTCAGGAGCCCTGCAGCAGTGGCTCACTGACTTTTCCTGAGCCGTCTTACCAGAGACCCCTTAGGGTCAACAGTTACCTGTTCTTGTCCCAGTAGAGCAAGTTCATTAACAGGGAAGGGAACCCCGTGGTACTTAACACCCTGAAATTTGTTCAGAGACATTTCTTTATGTGCTCTTTCACCTTAAATAGCAGCAATAATTATACAGCAGCATGAGAATTACATGAATTGTCAGTGTCTTTTATTATAATCTTATTACTGTCTGATATCAGAAATTGGCATACATCAAAAAGCTAACTGAAGAAAGTCAATAGCTGTACAATAGTGTGTAGGCTCTTCTTTGTTTTGCATTCTGTAATAGTATTTTTTGAACATGAGGTGAGAAAAGGCAGTATGGAAGAATTAGGACCATTAAGAGTCTATCTCTGTGTCTATCTGTCTCTGTCTGTGTGTGTCTCTCTCTCTCTGTGTCTGTGTCTCTGTCCCTCTATCTCTCTGTGTCTCTCTCTCCCTCTCTGTGTGTCTCTGTCTCTTTCTCACTCTCTCACTCTCTCCAGGATTAAATCAGAAAAGTTAATTTCTCTCTGCTGACCTTTACAGGCTTATGTTGAGGGAGGAGAGAATATTTTTATCAGTTTGTAGCTTTTTCAGGAATTTTGGAGAAACTGCATGAAAATGATATTCATACCTTGTGGACTAACATGGAATTTGTTTTGTTGCATGGCCTGGTTTGCGGTGGAATTCACAACAGAGAGTAAGTGCCAACCCTTTTCCTTTCTCTGTTTTTCACAACATATTTGCCTTCTGTGACATGAAATGATAGTTGATGGTGTGAATTTAAGTGGTGAGAGTCTTGGTGAAGTGAGCATGGGTGTTTTTAACGTTTTCTGGACTATGGAGGTGATTGAATTAAATATGTTTGGTTTTCTTTTGCATCCAGGTGTTCAGTATGTTTTTGGAGACTCTTGTGGATTTTATAATAATTCATAAAGATGACTTGCAAGACTGGCTTTTTGTTCTCCTCACACAATTACTTAAGAAAATGGGAGCAGATTTACTTGGATCTGTGCAAGCAAAGGTTCAGAAGGCTCTGGATGTCACAAGGTACGTGTTTACAGGCTCAGCCACTTTGACGATGCAAGATTTTTGTTCCTGCTTTCTTGTTGTTTGTTTGGTTCCTCCTGGTCTTTGCCACCTACTCCAGTCTCTCTCTCGCTCAGTTCTCACATTGTCTTGTAGACATACTTATTGACATGTCCTGCCAATGCAGATGAACTACGTGTCTTCCTTAAATTGGCATTCTTTTTCTGAATTCCTAAGACAAATATAGAGACGTGTGAAGCTTTGGAAACTGATTCCCTATGGCACTGTGGGTTATGCTCACACACCTTCTGTGCTGTCTGGTGCACCTGACAAACAGTAGTCCTGCTCTAGCTCCCATGCATGCCACTCACACGTGACTCTGGTTGCCGTGTGTGCATTTCTTCTTCAGCACACTGGTACCAGTAGGTTTTTGTTTTTTGTTTTTGTTGGGGAGCAAGGGTTGGTCCCTGACCCTGTCAACTTGTGTAATTGTCATTGCTGTAGAATAGTTTTCCAAATAGATAACTACATATAGTAACATAACTACATCTGTAATAAGGCTTTCAGACTCTATCCTCCCTTTGGATGATTAGGGTTAGTGGAGATACGGAGTGCTACCGTGCACCAGGGTACAATGGGTTTATGGTAGTGTGGCCAGGGACTGACTAGGGACTGTGCTGATGATGCAGCTGATATTTATAAATGAGGGCCATAGACAGGAGGAGGATTGCTGTTAGGCTAGCAAGATACAGACACTTGTGGCCTTATTGGAATGTGGGACTGTTGCTACAGGACTTTAAAAAAAAGGTCAGAAATAGGAGTTGAGGAATACATTTGCAGATTTTTAAATTTTTTTTAACTGTGTCTTAGTTACTTTTCTCATTGCTGAGACAAAATACCCAACACCCAAAGTTAACAGAGGAAAGTTTTATTTCGACTCTCGATTTGAAGTGATTTCAGTCCAGTCATCTGGCAGCAAGTAGGTTGGCATGGCGGAGAGGCACGCAGAGGAGAAACAGCTCCTGGCAACACAGGGCCAGCAGAAGGCAGCAAAGTTGCAAGGCAGAGACTTCTCCGCTTCATCCCTCCCAGGCTACCAGCATTTCGAATGGTGCCATCCACACCCAGGCTGGGCCTTCTCATGGTTACACCCAGAATTAACCAATCAGTGAACCCATTTAGTTGCAGCATCTCACAGTTTAACCCCAGCATCACACACCCTAGAACCAGCCCTCTCTGAAAAGCCCCATTTATGACCACGTGAGGGCATGAGGCTCTAGGGAAACATCTAGATACAAGCCATGACACTTGTAAAGGCCAAATAAAATGTGTGAGCCAGATTTCAGTCACTTAATTTGGGTGAATTTATGACATGATCCATTTCAGATTATTAGGAATGGTAGGGATGATAGTAAGATTATCCTCCTTAATCATGGTGATCAAGGAGTACAGATGTGACCTCCCACTATTTTTTCTTGATTATTTTTTTAAGCATCTCAGTCTCAGTAGACTTGGTCTGAGTCGCTAAGGTATTTCGTTTTTCTTTTTCCAGCAGCAGAGATGTGTAGCTGCATTCAAACTTATCTAGACTCAGTCATGGATTACATGGAAGGGCGTTTGGTGATGGCTGAGAGTTGCTCCTTAGTTTCTCAACCTTACTGCTAATCTGCCTCAGTTTCCTTGCCTTTTGCTGTGCCTAACAGCAGGGCACACGCCAGTTACTGAACTGTATTCTCCATCCACTGCTTGCTGCAGACACAGGAAGTGATATTTTGGGTGTGGTGTGTTGGCCCAGTGATTTAGAGTGTGTAGACTCAAGTGTACTGTGTTTCCACAGGTGGTTGTCAGAGCTCCCAGAGTACAGCTCCTGTAGCAGAATAGAATGCCAGTGAATCAGGTTTACTTTTTTATTAGTAATTCTGATTACTCTGGTACCTAATATGTACGACATTATAAAACTTTGTATTTTTCTTTGAATTTTTGCATCAGTACTTTGATAATAGATATTATTTGCTTCATTTTATAGATGCTAGCCTACATCCATATTTATTTTACTATGCTTCTATAAATTAACAAAAGTCTCTTAAGATACTTGAGTTGCATTATTTTTCCTTTTAATGTAGAAGTTACATCAGGATTGTCCACAGTAGGATTCCATTATGCAGTTTTAAGCTAGTGCTAATAATGCTGCGTTTTAAAAGAGAAAGCACTGACTTTTTTCTAGCAAGCAGACCCTCAGGACCACTTGACTGAGTCAGAGATGTGCAATGACTGTGAGAAGTGGGATCAGTTACAGACAAGCCCTGTAGCAAGAGAAGAGACTCCTTGGCCTGGGCTTTTATTGTATGAACTGTAGCAGGGTGGAGAATTTCCCATTGTGGAGTGCCACACAGGCGTTCTTCTGTGATGACTACACAGAAGCAGATCCTGCGCCCTAACTAAGGCCAGGAAGGCATCCAGTTAGCTCACATGGAGTCCGCTATAAATAAGCCCAATGGGGAGGTAAAAGAAAGAGAATCACAAGTGTTTGTCATTAAAAAGTATTCACGAAAGTAGCTGGAGGGGAAAAGCCCAAGAGGAATCTCAGCCTTATTTTCTTAAGATTACTGCTTAGTCTTCATTTTTAAGATAGCTACTCAGAGTAACTTTAGTATGTGTTTTGGGAGACTTTTTTTCTAAATTTTCTACATAACCACGTATGTATATGGTATTTATTAAAAAATGAAAATTACTTTAAAAAACATGAGCAGGCTTTCCCTGTACTAATCTGCAGCAGTATGTTTCTATTGTATAGTTTTGCATTCTTTTTTGTAATAGATTTCTTTGAAAGCAAGCACTTCTTTTTTTCCTTCAACCTAGGGACTCTTTCCCATTCGATCAACAATTTAACATTTTGATGAGATTTATTGTGGATCAAACCCAAACTCCAAATCTGAAGGTCAGTAAATATTTATCATTATAATTCAACCCCTACCACTAAAAGTTGCTTAAAATTTACTTTTTTAGAATACATGACTAAGCCGGGCAAGGTGGTGTGCACCTTTAATTCCAGCACTCAGAAGGCTGAGGCAGGAGAGGAGGATCATTGTGAGTTTGAGACTAGCCTAGGCTACAAAGTGAGTTCAAGGCCAGCCTGAATTGCATAGTGAGACCTTGTCTCAAGAAATAGGGCCAGGGATTTAGCAAGGTTGTGAATTCAATCCCTAGCACAAAAAAAAAAATAAATAAATAAATAAAAATAAAAATAAAAATAAAAAAAAAAAGGCATGACTAATATTTAGCTATTATGAATTGAGCTACTCTGAGCTTTCCTGTTTTGCTCTTTGTAGACATGTTCCTATTTGTTTTAGTGCCCAAGAGAGAAATTACTGGTTCATTGAGTAGGCATGTATATAACTTCTTAAGAAACTTCCAAAATGGTTGCACCGTATTGTATTCCTAACAACAGTATATAAGAATTTCATTTATTCTGTATCTTCACCAGTATTTAAACATTACTAGTCTTTGACACAGTATTTAAATTTGAAAGACATTTTGATATGTTGAGATTGTTATCTTAGTGAAATATTTCTTTAATAGTATTTCTAGCAGGGAAATCATACCTCTAATAACAAGGTCTTCTTGTTATGCAAGGGAGGGAGAATGTACTGGTCATGCTTGTTGTCAGTTCTTTGATTGTTAACTTTGTTGGGGTTATAGTTGGGCATAATAAATAATAATCATCCTCTCCTGGGATCAAAACTGATTGAAAAGTTGGAGAAGTTGAGTCAGAACGCTACCTGATGGGGGACGGCTTATAATATGGGATAACAGAGTGGCAGTTGAACCTATCTCCTCTGCAGTAGTCATACTACTCTATGAGGATCTTGCATTTTAGATGAGAGTTGCTCTGTGTGGAAACACAAATCCAAATCAGAGGACATTTTCCCCTTATTTTGTTTACTTTTCTCTGATCACCAGTTAAATATTCTATTCAAGCTGGAACAGCATGCCTGTAGTTCAATTACTAGAGAGGCTGGGGCATGAAGATCCTAAGCTTGAGGTCAGCTTCAGTAACCCAGTGAGACTGTCTTTAAAAAAAATAAAAGAAGCAGAATTCTATTCAAAGACTTACCAAGTGCATTTAATGTTTATAATTATTGGGTCTTTCAGGTCAAAGTTGCAATTCTAAAATACATCGAGTCTTTGGCCAGACAGATGGATCCAACAGATTTTGTAAACTCAAGCGAGACAAGGCTTGCTGTTTCTAGAATCATAACATGGACAACAGAACCAAAGAGTTCAGATGTGAGAAAGGTATGTCCAAGAGAATGAAAGCATAATTATAGACTATTTCTAAGCGTATGTTTTTTTTTTAATTCATTTAGAAACTTGTGGAGTGCCCTAGCCATTTATTTTTCTGTAAAAACCAAGCTTTGCTATTGATACTAATCCTTCTCTCTCCTGCTCTGCCTGTTTCCAATCTTAGAGTGAAAAACTGATAGGTCTGGTTTTCTCAGGCATCTCTCTTGTATATTTTGTAATATGAAAGCACCAGTAGTTTAATGTCTGTTAAAAGGACACTATATTAATTTGTGACATGTGATTTAGGGATGGAATTGTAGGTCTCAGGCTAGCTGGATATAGGGTGCCTGATTGTAAAATGTGTTTGAAAAGTTTGATAAGTGTAACAGATTCTTGACTTTATGAAGAGCAGAAGTACAAATTGTGAGCCATACTTGGAACATTTTTTTTTTTGATTTGCGAAGTGAAATTTGGCTGGAGTAGAATTCAGATTTCTGAGACATCAGATATCAAGGAATTATTTTTGTAGTTGTTATTTTATTGGCTCAAGGAAAATACTTGCTGCTTTCTTCAGAAATAGAACAGTGAGAGACACTTAACATTGGAGCCTAAGCTGTTACTTCTCTTATTCAGTAATAGTCTGTGTCACAGAAGTGTTATGAGTTGTAATTAATACATGTAAAATGTTTAGTCAGTGCCTGACACGCTACAGGCACACCACAGCCATGAGTTACTCGGTTGTCTTGGCCGTTCTTCTCATTCTCTTCCTTTCAGTGTTACAGCCTACACTTGGGTTTCTCGTGGGGCTGTAGTTGACTTTTAACTTTATATAAAAGCTTTGCCTTTCCCACTTTTAAAACCAGCTTTTTTAGTTCTGCCTTCAGACCAGAAGTACTCAGTGTTGGTTATTAGAGTATAATCAGGAACTTGGTGTTGTTTTCCTGTAGACCCTCCACAGCCATCCCTAGTTCTTTGGCCTTGGGGCAGTTGGAAACCATGAGTGCGGGCAAGGACAAGGAAAGCGACCCCGGGCAGTAGTCGGCAAGGCTGATGCAGTCCGCCTCTCCCCGCCCCCCTCCCCCGCGCACCCTCCCTCTCACCGCTTCCTCTCCCCATCTCCCCGTACCCACTCTTTCTCCCACATCCTCTCTTTCTCTCACTGTTCATGAGTTCAAAGAGGAGAACCAAATGATCATCTAAAAGATTTCTTTGAGGGGTGAGGAATACAGCTCAGGGGCACAATTCCTGCCTGGCAAGCACAATGCCATAAGTTGGATCCCCAGTACCAAAAAAAAAAAAAAAAGATTTCTCTGGATGGATCCATTTGCTTCTCACATCTGTTGCATAGTAATAGATGTTGTCAGTGTTAAAGGAACAAGAACAAATCTTTTTAACGCACTCAGAGTTCTTATTCTACTATAAATAGTTTTGATCCATGATCCTTTCATAAAATACCTCAGCAGTAATCAAAAGAAAATCCATTGGGAACTTTCAGCCAGTAAGCCCGTTTTGGGGGGATACAAGGGGAAGCAGTTGGATGATTTTGTTTGGTTTAAAAGTTAGAAATACATGATTCTGTTACAATTTTCAAAATCACAGGATGAACCAGTAAAAACAAAAGCTTTAATTAAAATTTAAATCACTAGTTTCTGTGTTTAGGTATAAAGACATGTGCAAGCGTAAATACGTGTCTTGGCCAGCTGTCCATCACTGTAGTGAAGTACCTGATACAGGCTGTTTATGAAGAGGAGTTATTTGGCTCATGGTTTTAGAGGGCCAGGAGTACAGCCCTGGCATCCGTACGTGCTACCGCTCTTGTCTGCCTCACATCATAGTGGAAGGATATGTGTGGAAGAGCTTACACCACAAAGCAGGAAGTCAGTGGGAGGGTGGTGTCCCAGTCCCTTCCAATGGCATGCCTCAGTGACCTAAGGACGTCCACGAGGCCCACCTCTTAAATGTCTGCCACCCCCAAATCCTGCCACTGTGGAGACCAAACCTTCAATCACCATGGATTCTTGGAAGTTACTCGGATCATAGCAGTACATGTGTGTCTATGTGTGTGCTGTCGTAATGGAATTTTACTCAGGTATTGGCTCCCATGAGCTGAAGCGGGTTTTAGATTCACATGTTACCATACTTGGGACCTGTTTGGGATCAACTAATTTTGACCATAAAGCCTGCTTTCTGAGGACACGCACATGAGAAAATTTGAACTAGGACTCAGTGTTCCAACTTTGCTAACCATTTCACAGGACATTGCTTCTTTAGCTGGAGGTTCCAAAAACCTCTGCTTGCTTTAATATTAACACAAGCCAAATATGATTAGAAAATTAAATTTATTGCCAGCAATAACATGGTTAATTCACGTTCAAAAGATCTACAACACTTCCATTCAGTTACTTTAGATTCTTTGGTGTTATTCACAGAGTTTGTCTCCACTGGCATGCTATTCCATGCCTCCCCTTACCTCTTCCGCTTCGAGTTGTGTGAGCTGCTTGTCACCTTCAGGCCTAGCTTACACCCAGGTTCTGATACAATAGTCCTGATCTTCAGAGGAATTTGAGAAGCTTTAACTCAGTGATTCTCACGTTAGATTCCTAGGCTCTACTTTTATGGTTGCGCCTGAACCTTGGACTGTTTCTAGTTGAGGTTCCCTCCATCTTGGCTGATTTTTAATATACAGAGCAAAAGTCTGTTGTTTTAAGCTATCGCCCTGGGATTGAACCTTAAGACATAAGACTACAGGTGTAGTTTTGGCCTGGTTGCAATGAATTTTCTTGCTATACAACCTAGCTCTCATATCTTCAGGATGTGGCCTGGCCACACTGTTCCCTGGTACCTTCCATACCTCCCTACCCCATACCTAGAGTTATGTGGTGCCTTTAAACCCAGCCTAGTGCTTAGGGCCCTGTCGCCCTTAATAGTCTTCCTTCAGGCTGGCTGACTGGACACTTGCCTAGTGTTCTTAGTGCGCACCGACTTGAACATGCAACACTTCCCAGAGAGTAAGATGTATCCTACAGCTTGAATAGGATGAGATTTATAAAAGTGATGAAGGAGAAGAGTGGTGCTCTGTGTTGAAAAGACGAGGTTTGTCTAGGAGCAGCGAGTAGACTGGTGTGTCTAAAGCAGAGGGCTTTAAAAGCTGAACATCAGGAGACTATTTTGTTCATTCTTTGTGCTCAACACCAAGTATAGTACCTGTGGGAGCTTAATAAATACTATAGTTTGTATCTGGAATGTCCTACAAAGGCTCATGTGTTAAAAACTTGGTCCCCAGCTTGTCACCATTGGGTGGTGATACCTTTAAGAGGTGAACCTAAGGGGAGGAAGTTAGGACTGGGAGGTAGGGGCCCTGGGATGGGATATTGGGACCCTGCCCATTCAATCTTTTTTTGCTTCCTGGCTACCATGCAGTGAACAGGCCACCTCCACCACACATTCCTACTGTGAAATACTGTGCCACCGTGAGCCCAAAACAACAGGGCCAAGTGACTGTGGGCTGAAATCTTGGAAAGTGTGAGCTAGAATAAATCTTTCATTCTTGTGAGTCATGACAGATATTTTGTTGCCTTGATACAAAACTGATTAACATAGTAGGAATCTAATAAAATATTATTCAATAAATTAATGAACAATTAACGCTGACAGGGAAAGGACTGCATTTCAAATGACATTTTGAAGCATGATTTTAAAACCTGTTGTCTTGAAAGTTCTCCCTTTTTTGACTCCTGCATTGGTTTTCTATTACATCACAATTTACCACAAACCTACCATTCATTTCACCCTGCCAGTTTCTGTGGATTAGGAATCTGTGTGTGGACTGAGGGTCCTCTGCCCAGGGTCTCACCAGGCTGAAACCAAGTTGTCCTGAGGTCAGTGATTTCACTGAGGACTCTACTCTTGGCTGAGTTCAGTTTCTTCCACTCTCAGGCCTGAGGTGACTGCTTTCTTGTTGTCAACCAGAGCAATTCACAGCTTGTAGAGTTTGTCCAGCAAGAAGTTTACTCCTTCAAAGCCAGTGGGGGAGACTATTAGAAGAAATAGTGGCTGGGTTTCCCAACTTTGAAGAAAGCATTAATCTCCATATCTAAATAACTCAACTCCATGTAAGAGAGGGAGGGAGAAACCGCTGGAATACATCACCTTTAACTATTGAAAGCTAAAGAAAGAATCCTGAAAGCAGCTGAAGGGCAGCAAGTCATCACGCCCAAGGCATCTTCTAAAGATTAACAGCTGTTTTCTCATTGGAAAACTGGGGTGACAGACAGAAACAAGATGACATTCAAAATGCTGGAAGGGAGAAAATTTATCAACCATGAATTTCCTGTTCAGCAAAACACGTCTTTAAAAAGAAAGGAAAAGTGGAGCATGGTGGTACACTCCTGTAATTGCAGCACTCGGAAGCCTGAGGCAGGAGGATTGTTGCAAGTTTGAGACCACCCTGGGCTACAGAGTGAGCCAGAGGCCAGCCTAAACTGCATAGCAAGACCCTCTCACGAAAAGACATTAATTAATTAATTAATTGAAATAAATTTAAAAAGGAAAACTAAAAAACCAGCAGGAGAATCTCTCACTTATTGGATGTCTCCAACCTTTTCTAGGTCTCCTGGTCATGTCAGGCCCGCCCAACATAGTCTCCCCTTGGATCAACTCAAAGTCAACCAATTAGGGGCTTTAATTATATCTGCAAAGTCCCTGCTGCCTCATAACAAGAAGAGGCATATCTGTCATATTCGCAAGGCCAGCTTACTGTAGGAGAGGGAATTACGTAGGGTGTAGCTATATGCACGTTTGTGCCTACCAAGGCTTCAGTATCTTTCAGCAGCAGGAATCTTCCATAGTTATTTGGTAATTCCCTGGCTCTTATTTAAGTAGTGGGATTTTCACAGCTCTTTACAAATTGTAGTGTGGTTCAGCTTACTTAGCAGGTGCATCTCTGCACTCTGGGCACCCTCTAGGTTTTTATTTATCATTTAAGACTTTCACTTGTTTAGTTCTCCATTGTCAGGACTGACTAGTAAAGCCTTATTATTTGATTCAAATATAGATTCTTTTACCTCATAATCTACTCAGCCACATACTGTACCTTAGGACACTACATTTTAGTCCTTCTTGGAGATAGATTCACTGTTATTTAAATGTCTTATTTTAAGGTAGCATCCACCTAACATTTGTAAATATAGTTGCTGTTGTAAGTGATGTGGCTGCCTTATACAAAGAATATAATATGTATTTGAAGTATTGTCTGAATGGATATAGTGCCTAAGTAAATTAAAATACGTAGAAATTGTTATGTGGCTTATATGAGTCTACTCTTCAATCTGAATTATAACTTTTTCAAACTAACTGGTATCACTCTAACCTAGATGAATCAATGCACTAAAGTTAAGATTAATATCTAGTTTGAACAGTACTATGAGGTTATTTATTAACAGTAGTATGAGGTTTAGTTTCGGTATTTAACAGTTCTGTGGGTTTACCTTCTAACTAGAAGAAGCCTGTAGTCTGAGATCTATACGATACACCCTTATGCATTCATCTCTGGAGGAGGTTAATTTTATGTAAACAACACCTGAAGTGCTTGCAGGCAGCATATCGTTATCCTGTTTATTTCCTAAATACTAGAAGAAACCTTCAGTCTAAAATCTACACAGTAAAACCTTTTGAACCCATCTCTGAGAATGTGAGTTTTATACAAGTACTAGTTGAGGAGTTTGCAGACCACACAATTCATTCTTCAGATCATATCTGGGAAAGTACTTTTTTTTTTTTTTTTTTTTCGTGAAAGTGCTTTTCTAGCATTTTAAACTGATATAATTTGGTACAACTCAGGTTCACTGACTTCAGCGTTTTTAGTAATTTTTTGTTCCCTTCTTAGCTCAGCCCTTTGGGATATTTCACACTGTAGAGGGAAAGGTATTTTTTAAATGATGTTTTAAAAACCAAAACACAACCAACCACCAGTGAGGCATGCTTAATAAGACAGACAGGTTTGGATTCATTTTTTAAGGGACGGAGTTCTGAGTAGTTGTATGAGTAAACCCTGTGGAGGTCTATTCAAGTTTTCTCAATGCATCGTGTTTAATTTAAGGTAATAGGATTTATTACCCATAGAAAGAAAATGAATTTAGTGTTTGGCCTCCCTTTGACTTCTGTCTCTGTTGTGTGACCAAGCCATTTAATCTCCAAGTTCTTGTTTGTTATCTGTAAAGTGGGAATAAGATTACTTGCTCCAGCTAGTATTAGAGGGATTACAGTACTGTGTATCAAAATCTAAGTAAATAAGAGTTAATATGCTGTTGCTCCTCCTCCTGTTGTTGCAGGGGTTATTTTGTTGTTACTGTTGTTGCTTATGGAACAAATGAAGTACCAGATTTTTGTAGGCATTTAGGAAGCCATGTGATCTATCAAAGGAAATGCAGAAACAGCGTAAAAATTTTACTTGTATGTTTATATTTTAGGATTCAAAATGCCTTTACATTTGCTTATGTTTTATTTTGGTGTCTCTTTCAATGGGTTGGCAGGAATTTTCTATAGTTAATTAGTTATTCCTTGGCCCTCCAATGTCATTTTGAGAAATGTGGAAATGATAGCATGTCAAAAAATCCTAGGACTTAGAAAAATACTGTTGGCTGGAGCAGGATAATGCCCTTAAAAGGTAAAATGTCTGCTTAACTTTGTAAAAAATCTCTAATCTAGGGGCAGTGTGGTCTAAACTGAAAGCTAAGTGCTTTGTCACCAAATGAGATTTTTTATCTCAACTGACTGTAGTCCCTTTCAAGGCTCATCTTGACCTCTCATTGTCTAGAGCAAGAATACTCCTGCTTCTAGGGAGAGCTCTAAAGACTGAGGAAAGGACCTAATGACTGAGCGTTCTCGAGTTGTTTTACCTGCCTTCTGATTTTCTGTATGAAGCCATGTACTCTTTCGGCTAACAGACAGCCTTGGCTAAGCACTCGCTGCTTTCTCTAACCCGCTCCTCCCCTCTCCTGTTGCCAGTCCCCGCTTCAGCGTAGTCGAGTAGGTGAGGATGTCCCCACTAGGTCCGCTTCCACCTGCTCTGGGCCTGGAGAAGGAAACTTGGAAGAAAATTGTAAACAGGTAGATTGGAAACTGTTTACTAATTTCAAACAACATACCTCACTGTTTGCACTTTGGATTAATAATACCCTTGTGACGACACCAGCAAGAATTTGTAAAGACCTGGAATTTCTATAATACTGTGTGAGCATGCGTTTGTCCCTGCATCAGTGTTGGTGTTATGATACGTTTTATGATTATCCACCTTCCAGTGGTATACTCATGTTGAGTATAGACTTCTACCAGATTTTCAGGGAAAAGTGGAAAGGAGAGATTCAAAATGAGAACTATCTGAAGGTTTCAAAAAACCTTCTCTTTGGTGATTATGTGAGGTAGTTTTAATGACTTCTGAATGGAGCAGTATAATTTGTTTAGTAAATTAGAAAACTCTTTGTCTTTCCTCCCAAATTAACATCAACACTGAAGCACTTTTCTGAGTTGTAACATCCTGTCTGCTAGGAAGAATGCCTCTGTGCTGAGAGGTTTGCAGTCTTCAAGGCTACTGCTGGCCCTGTGAGTTCTTGTCAGACAGTGCCAGTCTCATTTGGAGACCCTTTTATTGTACTTTCCCACTCTCAAATTCTACTATTAGGGGATAAAAATAATTTCCTTTCGAAATGACCCAGGAACTTTGTTCCTTAGGAAAAGCCAGCAGCACTGGGAAGTTGTGGCTGCCTGATGACCCTGCCCGGGTGGAGACAGCAGCACAGAGGTGCCCACAGGACAACGGCCCATTTCCTATTTGAGTCGTTAGTGAGCATAACCTGAGCCCCAGGCTTTTCTGAGCTGCATCTCTCCATACGGCTTCACATTAGTGATTCTGTTAATGAGATCACACTGATGAGGATAAATAAGTACAACCTAGATTTGCGCCTTGCTCTGATTCCAGTATTTTGATTTCTCATGAACTAAGAGGATCTTAGATAAGATGTTTTAGAAGCATAACCGTCTCATTCCTTGTAAAACTTTAATGTAAACTCCTTTAAAAATATAATTAAATGAAATTTTTCATTTCTGGAGACTGGATCTCTTTAGGAGAATATTTTGCTTCGCAAGTAGCTTTACACTAAAGAGTGAACTCGGCAAACTATATAAAATTACTTAGGCTTTATAGTTTGGAAAATGTAAAAGCAAATTATATGTGTAAAATACACACACAAACACATCTGTTCATCTTGTTACAAATTCAAAATTCTGTATGGTTTTGAGGGGTTTTTTTTCCTAAAAATTCAACATTGGAATTTTTTAGCAAAGACTTTTTAGTGCTGTTTTCTCTCCCTCATGGGTGTATGTCATTGAATTACATTTTCATGAATTCACACCGTTTCTAGGTCTACTGTCTTGTAGCTCTTCTGTCCCTAAAAGATTCTACTGACCTGTTTATAATTTGCTTCAGGAAAAACCTCAGGTTAGTTTGCAGCATTAGGTAACGTCATGCTGACGACAAATATGGTCTCTCAAAAGACAGTGGCACATTATTCATAAAAATAGTTTAAGAATGCGGTGATAAGTTTTGTAATTCTCAAATGCCAATTCACAGAACCTAAGTGCTTATTCTTTATTACATTGACAGCATGAATGTTTTCTCCTGGTAAAATCCTAGTCTGCTACTTCCTTTCTCCTTGTAGTACAATTTTTTCTGCATGTAATTTTTTTTCTAATATGTAATGATTTTTTAAAATACATATGTTTCTTTGCATGGTTTTTGGAATATGTTCTATTATATAATTATGCAAAGTATGTTAATAGTACATTAAATTGGCTGTGAAATAGAATCCTTTAGATGATTTATTTAAAATGTTTCAATAATGAAATACAGAAAAATATATTTTTGGGCTGGGAGTTTGGCTCAGTGGCTTAAGTGCCGGCCTGGCAAGCGCGAGGTTGTGAGTTCGATCCCTGGAACCAACAGAAAAAGAGAAAATTATATTTTAGTGCAATCAGTGATAATGCTTTTGCTTGTGTGATAAAAGTATGCTGGCCATTTGTGATTTAGTTGGGCTAGAAAGGCTATTGTTGACTATGTTTGGAGATCAAGGAAAGCATAATATGCTTTGGCTCAGTACTTTGCTTAATAGAATGCTTTTGAAGTGTTTAAGTCATTTTTAATTCCATAAAGAACATTATTATACTGATAATTTTCAAATTTGGGTCTTTGAATATTTTTTTTCCTTCTCCAGGCACTAAAATAGTGTATTTGTTATAGTAGGCCTACAATTGATTTTAACATTATAAAAAAGCATTGAGATGTTTTCTGACATTTATTTCCAAAGAAATTCTCAGCAAGCACATTTTTATGTAATATTCTATGTCATGGAAAAAATATTGCACTTAATTACTGCAATCCTAAAAATTAGTCTGAATAGATTATGCTTTTGATAAAAATGAAAAAGAAATTATTGTATTCACATAGTTTTTTTTTAATATCTTTACTTTTCTCTTAACTCTTAGAAATTAATAAGAAACACCAATTGGTAATTACTAAAATTGTCTTTTGGCTTAGCTCTTATAAATCAGAATCCTTATACAGGAGTGAATTCCTCAGGCATCGCTGTGTAAACCCAGATGGCCTGCTCCCAAGTCAGTCTCGTAGAAAACACACTGCCCTCGGGAGAGCCTCGTCTCAGTTGGCTGCCCTCTCTCCGCACGTCTCCTCCCTGCCTGCTGCCGTCCCTGCCTGTGCTCCTGCAGGGTGTTGTCCAGTTATTAAGGAAAAGAGGACAGAAGGAGAAGTTTCTAATTTATGTCATCTATGTCCACTTTGCTTCCCAGAAGTCTCTCTTCTTGGTTCATTGGCATAAAAGTAGGAGTGGACCATAAAAACTGGGGAGTATGCTTACACTCTAATTTTTTGAGTATTTTTGAGTCAAGAGGAGTGAGGTCGAGGTAAAGAAATCTCAGGAGCTTGAGTAGAAACTTCTTTCCAGGCTGCACTGGGAGCCCTGCCTGTCCAGGCCTGACTTCTTAGAGTGGCAACAATCTTAAGCTTTTTATAGTATTTTTTATTTATCAATTTATCAACTTTCTACTGCCAGACAACAAGGGAAAAAAGTTACAGGAATGTATTAATATGCTATGGAAATTGAAGACCACAGCATTAAAATGGAGCCAGGTTTATTTTTCAGAATGAAATTAGACTATTTGTGGCTCGTGGTATTTTCCCTAGATTGTACTTATTTACTTGTTTATTTATTTATTTTACTGGGAAGTGATTATAGGTTTTTTTTTTCCAGACAATGCAATAAGGCAGGAAAAAACAAAGAAACATAAAAATAGGAAAAAATAAACCTGTCTGCATTTGTGAAAAACATGATTGCTTACATAGAAAATAATGTAGATTAGATTATTTACAAAGAATTTGCATAAAAATCAGTAGATTAGACAAGCAGGTTTAGCAAGGTCATGGTACAAGGTCACAAAACCATATACAGAAATCTAGTGTTGGCCTATATGCAAGCAATGAACAATTCAAAAGTAAAATTGTAAAGGCACAAGTTACAACATCACAAAAAAGCTGAAAGTAACATTACTGTATAAGTCTACCAAAATATACCTTCCATGAACATTGTGACCAGAATGCGCTGTCATGCATCACATAAGTTAATCACGGCTCTTTTTTCCAGGCAGCACAGATCGTGCTGATCTCTCTGTTTGAACTGAACACTCCTGAATTTACAATGCTACTTGGTGCCTTGCCGAAAACATTTCAGGATGGTGCCACCAAACTCCTGCATAACCACCTCAAGAACTCTAGTAACACCAGTGTGGTGAGTGCTCCAGGTTACAATTCAAGCTCCGTGCTGGCAGTGACCTCTGTGTGTCCCCTGTTTAACTCGGGTAATAAATTAGGCCACCCAGCCTCCGTGTTACCAGTTAGTACCCTGGAAGCATCTCAGGTCGGAAACTGTCTTGTCTTGTCTTGAAAGTGTCCCCATGGATGAATGAGTCTGGTATTTTTATATGGCCTTTTTTGTATATTAGGTTGTTTAATCAGTTAAATTTTTATGAAGATTTTATCATTATTTACTCATCATTGAGTTCATCTTTTTAATACTCCAAACATGTAAGTAATCATGTCTGATGCAGCTGACATTAGTCATTCATTTCTAGGAATGTCTGTATGACTGTTGTCCGTGTTTAGTTTACATGCTCTTAAACCTTATGATTCCAAGGAGAATTTGATTACATGTGGGATAGAAGATCCAGGGGAGAGAGGGTTTGTATTCTGTAGAAAATTCTTAAATAATGGGATCTATTCTGCCCTTGCCCCAGGGATCTCCAAGCAATACAATTGGCCGGACGCCCTCGCGCCACCCCAGCAGCAGGACTAGCCCTCTGACCTCACCCACTAACTGTTCCCACGGCGGGCTGTCTCCCAGGTAAGCTCAATTTCATGGCAGTGGAGAAACTGAACCTCCTCAGAGTGCAGCCTGTTTCTAGATCTTTAGACTCAGCTTCCTACCAATAAGGAATATGGCTGCTAGTCCTCACTCCAGTTCTAACTGTAATCTTGGACAAAAGGCTTAAGTTGTATGGTAAAGTAGAGCGATTTGGGCTTAGTTTCCTCTGTGCTTCTTCTAGTTCTAAATGCTCTCTAGTATCTTCTAAGTTTCAAAATGAGGAGTCACATTTTTTCCTAAAATTCATGAAAGAACTCATTATCTGTTCTCTTAAGTGATGGGAGAACCTGAAGATACGTGTTTAATCATCTGCTAAACTCTTTAATAGTCTGCACCAAGTCTTGAGTAATTTTCCAACCAACTGGCCATTCCAGGTGTCTTACATTTGGTGCAGAATTCTGCTGTGGAGAACTGTGATTGAGAATGTCAGAATTAAATTAGATCAGCATATTCAGACTCTTGTTGGGACCATGCAACACTAGCTTAAAGAATCTGTTCAGTGACTTCAGAAGAAAAGGTGCTAGCCGGCCGTGGTGGCACATGCCTGTCATCCCAACACTTAGGAGGTTGATGCGATAGTATGGCTGGGTTTAAAAGCAGACTGGACTACATAGCAAGAAAAAAAGAAGAAAATGCTTTGTCTCAGTGGCTTCAGAATCTGCATAGTGACTCTCCTGGGAGTGGAGTCACCCCCAGTCCCACTCTAGAGTAGTGTCCACACAGGCAGGAATTGTTTGCAAGGCTGTGTTTTTGTCTGCAAGATGTCCAGATCTCTGGGCTTATTACCAGTGACAACCAGGAGATTTTTGTCCTGTGAGTTGCTGACACTAAACTTTTTAAATTAAATGAAAATATTAGAAAAAAACCATATTCCCTTTAAGGGTTTAATCTCTTTAACCAGGAAGACAGCAAAACATAAATGCTTTTAAATTTAGATTTTTAAATGATCTAGAGTCTCATTCCTTCCTTGCCACCAAAGTCCTGTTGGATTCCTTAGTTATCCTGAATGTATTTTGGAACATACCAAGTTTATATTTTATATTTCCCTCAGTGAAACAAAGTATTTTATAAGATACCTGTAGTATTTTACTGTTCCTATTGCCTCATGGACAGATGTCCCCCATCCCATGAAAGCAGTGAAGGATGATGCTCTGTCTCTGGATGGTCTATGCTGTCATAATTTCAGCAAGCTGTTACAAGTAGAAATTGAGACCAGAAGTCAGTGAAACCAGGTCTGACTAGCCCCACAGAGGAGTAGGGTTTGACCAACTTTTTTTTTCTTTTCTTTTCTTTTTAATTCTAAAGTCTATATTTAAAGTATATGGTTTGTCTTAAATGACCAGGATCCAGTGTTGATCACAGAATTTTATGGAAAACTGATATTCTCTAGAGCTTATCGCCTTTGTCTATATGTCACATTTATGCAGTATTACCTGGGAAATTGATTCTTCCATACACGGCTCATACATCTTTTAGTTATTGCATTAGCTGTCACACTTTTTAGGTAATAAACTAAAAGAATTTCATTCTGTGTGCTAATGATTCGGGGTAAAAAATTGGTGGGAGCTGCTAGCAGATTCTGTCCATCAAAGAACTAGCTAGCAATTAATCCTCATAAATCTCCAAATGGTTAAAATTTTTAATTTATTTTTCCAGGTCACTGCTCCTTCTTAATTAGCCTCATCTTAATTTTTACTCTTAGGATTACCGATCAGTAGGAAAAATGAAAAGATTTGCTTTCAGTATTAAAAAGTTCAGGCATGGCCTACATATTTTCTTATGGACAAATTCTTACTTAGGGAATTATTTCATTATGTAGGTTCTTCAAAAAAAAAAAAAGTCCACATTCAGTGCTGAGTAACCTTAGTCAATTTTAGCTCAGTAAGAAAAATGATTTTTCACATAAGAAAAACTGCCCAGTAGTGGGGAAAACTGCCTCACGTTGTCACCTCACTGAAAGCAGATAGGCTACATAATTCCTAACAGGAAAATTATAAGAGCAATGAATTCTTCCAGTCAACTGGGGAAGTGACATTTGCCACAATCTAAAGAGGTGACAGGTCTGCAGTGCACAGTCTCAGCAGTTTTTTCTGAGTGTTTCTCTTGAGACATGATCATACAGTAATAGCCTTTTATTCTTAAGCGGAAACACTATCACCAATTCCTTGTTTTTAAACTAATTTTGAGCCGCGTGTGGTGGCACACACCTATAATTCCAGCACAGTCGAGAGACTGAGGCAGGAGGATCATTGCAAGTTCGAGACCAACCTGTACTACAAAGTGAGCTCAAGGCCGTCCTGAACTGCATAGTGAGACCCTGTCTCAAAAAGACCCAAATAAATAAATAAACTAACTTTGAGTATCAAAGTGATAAGGTTTTGTTTTGTTTTGTTTTTGTCCAAATATTCTTCTTTTGGATCATGGTGATAATAAGGAGTTACTCCCAAATGGCAAATGAATCTAATTTGATAGATTTTTTTAAAAATCAATGAGAAAGTCACTTCTGTTTATCAACGCAGTATTACTAAAAATATCAGTGTGACCCCCAAGTAATCATTATTGCTATGTAAGAAAAGAATGACTATTACCAACTATTAAGTACCACGTGGTATATGGATCGGAGATTTATGAACTAGAGCTCTTCCATCATGGAGCATGTATTTGTTTTGTAGTCCATTTTACCCAGTAATTTTAGGGTAAATGAAAAACAGTTATGGACAATTTCAGAAATTATCTCAAGTTCATTTCCATTGAGAAAACAAAGTATCTGGGGTCTTAGCAGTCTGCCTTTCATTCTTGGCAAACATCATGTTTCAATGGCTCTGCATGGCCTACCAGTGGGCCCCCTGACCACAGAAAGTAGTTTTGGATGGACTTTACTTTCCTTCCATCAGAAAACCAGCTGTGGTAGTACACATTTGTAAGCCCAGCACTTGAGAAGCTGAGATGGGAGAATCACAAGTTCGAGGTCAACCTGGGCTATATAGTAAGTTCAAGGTCACCCTGGAATACATAGCGAGACCCTGTTTGTGCAGAAACAAAAACAAAATACGTTCCTCCCACCAGGGACTCCAGAGTGTGCAGAATCACAGCAGGGCTTGATGAAGAACCACAGGTGGCTGTGGGTGTGTCTGCTTGTCCTTCACCCATCAGCAGATCCCCAGCTTGTGGGTCTCTGCCCGTTTCTCGAGCCCCCACGCTAACCCAGTGTGTGACTGGAGAAGGTCTTTAGACGGCCTTATTTCCATGCACAATGGCGGCACCACAGTGCCAGGCACAGGGGGGAGCCACTCCACTGGTGCCAGCAGGGCAGCTCCATAGGAGCCACTGTGATGTGGACTCTGCCCCAGGTTCTTGTCCGCTTCTGCAGCCAGTTCAGCTCCTGAGTCCTGGTCTCTCTCCTGTCCGTTTGAACACAGCCGTGTTAGAGCTTTCTATCCTGGACCCTGTGTTCCTGGATCCACTAGTGACATTTGTGAGGTGAAGACACACACTTGCATGCCTGGGTGAATGCTAATGTTCATATCAGATGCTGTAAGTGGAAGAATTCAATTTTTGGCCCTTTCCCCAGGCAGATCAGCAGAGACTCAGAGACTCACTGCCCCAGTCCAGCAGGGGCGCTGCTGGTCTTGCAGAAAGTTGCTTGTCTCTGAACACTGCCTCGCTGGGCCCCCCTCAGAGAGCCCCGCCCCACCCAGAGTCCTCTGGCTGGCGTCGTGTGGTCCCTGAGTAGTCCTGCTGCAGTCCCTCTCCTCCCTTTAGGTCAAGGCCCCAGTGTCTTCTTTTAGAACAGCTGATGAACTAGCTGAAACACAACGTACCAGAGATGTACAGGTGCTTACAGCATCCTTCCCGACACAGGCGGACGGGCAGACGTACAGACTCACAGGTGTGCACACCCCGCGCCTTCACGCTCACGTGTGCACACTTACCCCTAGACACTGCAGCAGTCTCTCATGATTTCTAAGCGATAAACACAGCCCATGGTTGAGAGAGAAAAGAATGAAGCCGTCTCACTGAGGACCAAGCTGTAAAATGAAATGTGTTCTTTTTTCCTGTGTGGTGAAGTGCCAGTTTTGCTCTAGAACTTTGTCAAGGACAGAGGAGACTCGAAGACACTTAGCGCACAGCGTCTTCCTCCTCCCCTTCCCTTTGCCTGCTGTGTTTCTGTCTCTGATTTTCCTCTTCTGCTCACTGCAGTCGGTTGTGGGGTTGGAGTGCCGATGGGTCATCGAAGCACCCACCTCCCTTTTCTCAGCCTAACTCCATTCCCACCGCTCCCTCCCACAAGACTCTCAGGCGCCCTTACTCTCCCAGGTAACAAGCTACCTGTCACCTTTGTCTGAGGTGTCACAATATTATTCTGTCTCCAAGGTCGTCTCAGGTCTGTGGGAAAGCCTCTCAGCTCCTCCAGTACGGTCCCTGCCTCAGCTTAGCCTCGAAGGAGAAGAGCCTTGGTGAGAAGTGTGAGCCGCTGCTTAATGTCGGCTGAATCTCATGAGCCCAGCTGCTGCTGTATCAGAGGGACAGTGACCCTCTCCTCCCCTGACCAGACTCTTCGCTGTTTGCGCTTGTGGGCCTTTGGCCCAGTACAGTGAGTGCTGAGCCTCCACAAGGAGCTCAGCCACTGTGAGGACACGGCAGGAGACCGTGAGAGTGGTCTCCTCAGCATGCTTCTCAGGTGCAGAGACATTCCACTAAGGGGCAGGCAGCGCCTGTGCCATCTGAAATGCACATGCTGCTGTCAGCTGTGCTATTGCTGCATGGACTACTTCTTTCCTCACGTACCGTCACAGGGTGGTAGTCTGAGCATGCAGGTCAGACAGGAAGTGTGAGAGGTAGGAGCACTATTGCCCTTCAGACAGATGCCCCACCTCCAGCAGGAGAGCTGTGTGTCTCCTCCCAAGCCCCCGTCGGTGCTGCACCAGTCTCGCCAACACTGGTGACTTCCAAGGTTTAGATCCTGCAGGTCCATGTGGGCTCTCTTGGAGGTGAGGGGGCAGAGTCCTGTAATTACACAAGCAAAGCACATGTAATTACAGGACTTTACTTTATGAGAGGATTTCATGTTCTCTGTGATAGGGTAAGATCCAAAAAAGGAACAGTCCTTTACTTTGGAAATGCTTCATGGAGAGCTTTTGCACCTAAGATTTGCATTCCTACTTTTGTATCCTAAGGAAGCTGAACACACTAAGCAAATCAACTGAATATTTTTTAACATCTTTCTCTTAAAGAAACTCTTACAGCTCTGAAAGTTATTTCCAAAGTACACAGAACCCTGGTGAATGTTTCTGGGTACATAAGGTTAGGGCAAACAGATAAGAATGCTGCTGTCTTCTAATGTTAACAAATCATGGCAGTTTTTTAGTGTTTCTTCCCCCAGCACAGAGGACTGAACTCACAGCCTTTACACTGAGCTGCATCTCTAGTCTTTTTTATTTTTTGCTTTGAGACAGGGTCTTACTAAGTCACCAAGTTGGCAAATGCAAACTCACAATCCTCCTGCCTCAGTTTCTGGAGTGCTGGGACTACAGGTGTGTACCACCATGCCCAGCACTACTTATTTTTTTAGGGTTAACCTTGCCTGAGATTACAGATCAGTTTAATGGCTACGTATCTCCCAATGTATGTATTGCTTTACCCAACTTGACACACACTGAACCTCTCCTCCAGTCTTCCCACCTGGTCATAATGCTGCCCTTCCTGAGGACATTGCATTCCCAGAATCCTCTTTCCCACAGCATATAGTGACTCGTGTTGATCCAACTCATTAGTGGAGGCTGCTTCATATATACTTGCAGCTCTGCTAAGCATGAGGGAGAGAGTTGACCTGAGATTTCCATTGAGGAAACTAGGAAGGAATCTGTGTTCATTTCTGTTTTCTGCCCAAACACTTGATATCATAACAACAGTTACCCCCTCCATACCCAGTGTCCTTTCACTGCAAAATGAAAAGAGAGCCCCAGAACGCAGTTTTCCTCACCCCAGTTTCTTCTTGGGCCCACCTACCATCGTGTCCTCTGCAGGACAGACCCACCACTGAATTCAGCTGCGGCTCTGGGTGACCACTGATCTTAGGTCAGTGACTGCTGACTGATTGAGTAGCTTTTCCTATCTGAAGAACCCTAAGGAAGCCCTCTGGGGGCTAATCAGAGTGTTTCCATGTGATCAGAACCTGGCCTTTACCCCGAAGGATTATGTTCCGAGATTATTCAGCGGAAACAAGGCAGACTGTGGCATAGGAGGGAGGTGGACGGTCACCTAACGGAGCCTCCTCCCGCTCCCTGTGTGTTGCTCACCAGGACGCAGGATGGATTTGTGGCCGCTCCCTGGCAAGGACCTTCATAGTCTTTCCCTCTAAAGTGAAGACTCACAGGTATTGCTTTGAAAAAAGAGGGACCAAGACGGAATTTAGAAACAGCAAATATAGTAACTGTCCATTTCCTATTAGGGAAGCAACTGTGTCTCTCACCTGGAGCTCATAATTTCAGCTTCATACCAAGGAGAGCCTTAATGCTCACACTCATAGTCCTACAAAGAGGCACCTCTGGTTTTCCTGCGTGCACCTGCTGCTCCTGATCAGGAAGCTGGAATTGGTTTATCCATTGAAACTGAACCAGAGGACCATTCACAGGCAGAATCATTTATTTTACTTTCAGAAGAGGCTATCATCATGGTAAAGTTAATTGAACCAAAATGAAATATTTTTAGAAAGTTCAGGTTGAGAATCATGAGATGAATTATCTGAAAGTCAACATTCTCTGAAGCGACACATGGAAAATAATATTGTGACATCCCTTAACTGAACGTTCTGCTAGACTGCCTCTCATCTACCCATCATTTCAGTTTTTTGGTTTTGTTTTTCCTTTTGCATGGCCTATGCTGTTATTTTTAGTTGTCGTGATTCAAAGTATTTTGAGGCATTTTTTGCATCTTATAACTTTTTTTGTTTAAGTCATACTGCTCAGTCTTTATATTGAAAAAGAGTATACTGGCCAGATGTATAAATACCTTTGTCCCAACATAGGCTGCTGTTGCTGTCCTAGGAAAGCACCTCTGCTCCCAGCTATGCTTTCTGTGCATCCAGGGGTGCTGCCTCAGAAACAGCCTTGTGACCTGACAGAGGTTGAAATCTTGAATGCTGTTCAAGCTTGTTAGTCTACCTCCTGTCTGTGTGTACATGAAATTTCAGCAGCGCATGTACTCAGGGTTCACATTTCCTGTTCTTTGGTGCCAGAGCTAGTCTTTGAATTGGCATATGTTTTTGGGAACTCTCCAAATATAAGTGGGGTGTGTACTTTCTTCCATTCATCAGGAAAGGATGATTGTGTCTGGGCCAGTTTTGCAATCTTAGGCAAACCGCTTCCATCTCTTAAGAGTGAGTTGAGGTATGTGGCACCTGGAGAACTAAGCCAGCCTTAGAAGACACTGGGATTGTTGTCCCTTCCACCCAGTGGAGATCTGGCCACTCCAAATAACACCTCTCCAAATCATCTACCCAAATCTTTTTTTTTTAAAGTAAGAGAATAGGCTTAGTAAATGTTAGGTGTTTTTAAGTTGCAGGAAACAATGCCTCTTATGCAGTGCACAGGCTTCGTTTGGTGCCCTTAGGAAGGGTTCCTGCCAGTGGATGCCTAGTCCTTCACTTATTCCTCCTGTGAGGAGCAGAGTTTGGTTTTCTTTAGTCCTTAATGCTGCTAAATGCTTACTTGCACACAGCCAGTGCCTCTTTTAAGGGTCTTTAGCAATTCTCCATACAGCTCAGGAGTTTCTGCAGGTTACATTAGCCTAACTCAGCTGATCTTTTCTTCAGTATTTTCTTGAAACAAATGATGTTTAACCAAGTCATACTTTTGTCCTTAGTTGACTGCTGCATCATGCTTTGCTTCCTTTTTTCTGGTATCCATCCCATGCTTTTCTTTTATATTTACAGTGAGAGACAATGATGGTTTTTATTCTCAGGATTATTCTCTGCTTCAGTACACTTTTTAGACATCTGAAGGGTACTGGTTGACAAACCACATTGCATTTGCCAGAAGGCGTTTTAGCATAGTTGCTGTATTTTGCATTTTGCTCACTGTCTCAAAGGACAGCACCTAACATCTCTTTTCTAGGAGGGACAAGTATTTCTTGCCCTTAAAAGTGTTTTTAGGTGTCCATCGGGGTGTATGGCTCTCTTCATAAGATCTGCTGGCTGGGGATGTGGCTCAGTGGTAGAGTTCTTGTCTTGCATGCACAAGGCCCTGGGTTTGATCCCCAGCACCACAAATAATAATAATAATAATAATATTTGCTTTTATAAAACTCCAGGTGCAAGCGTCTAGAGTTGAGTATTCTTGACAACCTCTTCTGCCCTTGAGCCACAGGGTTGTTTTGGTTTCGTATTTTAAAGTGGGGTCTTAGTTTTCTAGATTGGATCCTGGCACGCATAGCCTAGTCTTGTGAAATTGTTTGCTTTGCTCCTCAGAAATTTGTTGGTAATGCAAGTTTTATTTCTTAAGTGCTTGTTCCTCTTAATTTAGGTTTGTACATTTGAGACCAGTAACAGCCAACTATTTTTTCATCTTTGGGATAAGAAAATTACTTTTCCACTTCCATTACCTCATGCATTTTCACCAGTTGTCACACTTTTGAGTTTTTACGTTCTCATGGTTATTGTTGTTTCCCACTGGTTTTTGAGTGCTGTTATAAAATGTTTGGGGCCAGATTTGAGCAGGAAGATGTATAATTGTTCACTGGTGGTACTCTTAAAACAAAAAAAAAGTATCCTTTTCATTACAAATCACCTAAAAAAAAAAAAACCCAAAAATATAACTGCATCTCATTATGTACTAGTGATATATGCCAATATCCTGATTTTATGCATATACTTCAACTTAAGAAATTTTTTTTTATCTCTAGCATGCTGGACTATGACACAGAGAATCTAAACTCTGAAGAAATCTATAGTTCTCTGCGTGGAGTTACAGAAGCCATTGAAAAGTTTAGTTTCCGAAGTCAGGAAGATCTAAATGAGCCAATTAAACGAGATGGCAAAAAGGACTTCGATATTGTAAGTATCCTCAGACTAATAGAGAACTAGGGTAGGGATCAATTAAACGATCGTCACGGAAGCTTCTGAACACTGAGCACAGTGGTGGTGGAGAGTCATCACTATTTGTGTGCTGATATCAAAACAGCATTATTTTTAGAAGCCCAAGGCCATTTTAAAAAATTTCAGGAGTAGTCCTAAGCTTGTTTTCATTTATCATGGTTGCATTTTTGTTCCTGTGATGTGATAAAAATGGGGAACCTGCACCAGACACTGTTCAGACTCCTGGATGTCTCGAGTCTTTCGGGAAAGGCAGGCGCCTGTGCACAGGATAGCCTTGGGGGTGTGGTCAGGGCTTGCACCCACGGGCCCCGCAGCCGGCTTTGAAGCTGAAGAAGAATGAGCTGTGAATATGATAATGCCCTCTGAACAGCAGCCTTTCAGTCTGTCGAATGAGAATCTCTGGCCCTCTTAATATTTCTGAGCATCAGAAGGGGGAAAAAAATGTGTTGAAAGTCTCAGCAGGGAACTGACCCTGTCCTGTGCTCCAGGTATCCCGAGATGGGGGAGCTGCATCCCCAGCCACTGAGGGCCGGGGCAACAATGAAATGGAAGGAGGCAGGACTGCTCTGGACAACAAGACCTCTCTCCTCAACACGCAGCCCCCACGCGCCTTCCCGGGGCCACGGGCACGCGACTATAACCCATACCCCTACTCAGACACCATCAACGCCTACGACAAGACAGCCCTGAAAGAGGCCATGTTCGATGATGACATGGAGCAGCTTCGGGACGGTTCGTGTCTGTTTGGCTGTCCAACAGGGCCTTCAGCATGCTTTTCTCCAGGCAGACCAGCTCCAAGCAAGCTGGTTAAACAGAGATTCTGGGTCTGTTCTGAGTAGCCGTCTGTTCGGAAACTCCTTGTTTATGCCTTGCTGGATGCTTAAGAATGGGAGGCCTACCGAAACGAGAGCCCAGGCAGCTGCTGTCCTCTGTAAACCTGCAGTCTGGTTATAGAGGCAAGGGGGAAGATCCCCAAGGGCCCTGGCCTGAGTGGGTGGAGTTGGCAGTGCAGGTGGGATGCCCAGCGTTCCGACCAGCTCTTCTGGGCTGTGCCATGCTGACTATGATACCGTAGCTGGGAGGCCCTGCCCATGCCTGGTGCTGAGCTGAGTGTCATGCCTATGTTAGGGGGCTGCTTTCATTTCACAGGTTAAGAAACTAAGGAGCAGAAAGGCTATTTGTCTAAAATATGCCATAGGTAGTAGAGAATGGAACTAGTGTAGGTTGTCTTCTGATTCCTGTGTTAAGACTAGTGTCCAGAAGCCGGGCGTGGTGGCGCACGCCTTTAATCCCAGCACTCGGGAGGCTGAGGTAGGCGGAGCGTTGTGAGTTCGAGGCCGGCTTGGGCTACAACGCGAGCGCAAGGCCGGCCTGAGCACATAGTGCGACCCTGCCTCAAAAAAACCAGGGCCGGGAGTTTGGCTCAGTGCCTTAAGCGCCTGCCCTGGCAAGCGCGAGGTTGTGAGTTCAATCCCCGGTGCCGCAAAAAAAAAAAAAAAAAAAAAAAAAGACTAGTGTCCAGGGCCTAGGAGTGTAGCCGAGTGGAAGAGCATATATTTAGCAAGCACCAGGCCCTGGAATCAAGCCCCAGCATCAAAAAAATAAAACACACTGTCAGTTATTAAGTAACCAGTGAGTAAGTATATACTGGTTTGATGTTATTTTTATCTGGAACTTAATTTTTTTTTTGTACCTCCCTTGTGTTTATTTTACCTTCATAGTGCTTTTTTAAATTACATAGGTTTCATTTTGAAGGCTGGTTTGTTTTTGAAGCTTAAATGAAGAATCAAGTTAGAAACTCAGAACTCTATAAACAGTTCCACTGACTCAGTGCCTTCTGTGCATCATGAAGTGTGTGGGGCACCAGGCCAGGCAGAGAGTGAGATGCAGTCCCTAGTTCCAGAGTGCTCAAGGCCCACTGGGGAATAGGCTCATAATGACCACCCTTGTACGAGAGGAGGGCTGGGCAAAAAGCAGACAGCAGATTCAGTGCCACAGAGGGAGAAAGAGACCCAGTAGTCAACTTGGCCACAGCGGAAGTGGCTTCAGCTTATGAATGAAGTCTCGTGGCTGTGAGTGGCTCAGAGCTGGTGCAGGGAGCTCGGTGCAGGCCCCAGTGTCTTCCCTGGGCAGGAACTAAATAAAGGTGGAGGGTGTTTGTTATGATTCTTGCTTTCTGGGCGAAGTGGACTGGGTTTTTTATTGCTTTTAGAAATGGCACATCTTTTGCCTGTTACTGATCTTGACTGATTAGGGTCAAATAGAGATTCTTGTGTCCTTTATTATTTATCCACCAACTGGGCAATGAAAGGGTGGAGAGAAAGGTAATTGGCAAAATGACATGGTTCCTTAATGACTCAGACTTCCTTGTGTGTTCATTCCCTAATCTCAGAAGGAAAAGAAATATGCAAATACATGTTGAAGTAGATCCTAATGATTTGGCTTTTTTTCATATTCACCATGTGAAGTTACATGTGCACAGTTAAGGTCTCATAACCGAGTGCGGGAAGAAAAGGGATGTGCCCCTCTGCCACACACGCACAGTCCAGATCCCAGTAGCTGTGCTGAGTGATGGTGGCCCAGTGCCACTGTCTTCAAGTGGACAGTGTCTGGCTAGTCCAGGCACTTATTTTTTGCAGGAAGGTAGGAGTGGTACTGGGGATTGAAGGCAGGACCATTTTTCTATTGTGAGGCAAGGTTTTGCTAAGTTATCTACACTGGGCTTGAACCCTCTATCCTTCTGCCTCAGCCTCCCAGAGTGCTGGGTGCATTTTCCGCCATACCCAGCTAGTCCAGACACCTTGATTGGTATTTGTCACTCTGGGCATTAGGGTACTCAAAGAGGCAATGGGAGGTGAGCCTTGAGCAAGTGAATGTGCTGGAGTGGGTCTGATACTAATCAGGGTTGTCCTGTTAGAGGGCCTGACTCAAGCGAGATGGGCAGGGAGGGCGTGGAGTGGGCACCTGCATTTTCCCCGTGTATGGAATAGAAGGGAAGAGATGGGAAGGAGGGCCATGGGCATGGGCACAGAATCCTGGCACTGGGCAGCTGGCGTCACCCTCCACCCTCACAGTTAATGTAGTGAGATCCGCCAGGGCTGTGCCGAGGGAGGCCAGCCGCAAAGCATGGCCAGCAGGAGGAGGTCACAGGAAGGGGCTGCGGCCAGCATTTTCCAGGAGCTGATGTCTGCCCCCTCTGTCTCACCAGTGCCCATCGACCATTCTGACCTGGTGGCGGACCTGCTGAAAGAGCTGTCCAACCACAACGAGCGGGTGGAGGAGCGGAAGGGTGCCCTGCTGGAGCTGCTCAAAATCACACGGGAGGATAGCCTGGGCGTCTGGGAGGAGCACTTCAAGACCATCCTGCTACTGCTGCTGGAGACACTCGGGGACAAAGACGTAGGCACTGACCTGGTGCAGCCCCTTTCAGGGGCAGGTCAGGGGTCCTTTCTGGGCAGGGTTGGCTGCAGCTTTCCTTCCTGGATTGTGCCCACAGTTTATGTTAAACATTTATCCAGTTGGGCACAGGGGCACACACCTATAATTCCTATTACTGGGGATACTGAGGCAGGAAGATCACAAGTTAAAGGACAGCCTGGGCAACTTAGGGAAACTTTGTCTCAGTATTAAAGGGGTAGGGGGTAGTCTGGGTTCAATCCTAGTACAAAAAAGAAAAACAAAAATCCTGTTCAGTTTTAGCATAGTTTCTGAGCACATTTTAGCAAGGTAATGTTTCTCTCAACCACTGGCCTCATCTTCGCTCATAGTCACAATTTCTCTGTGACGCTGAGTTTGCACTAACTGAGGCAAATCTGTTCCTACATTGAGTTACTTAAACAGAATTGCTTAAAACTGCCTAGGTGTAGAACATGGCCTTTTAGAATGTACTTCCTTCCTTGTGAGTTTCATTTATCTTGGAAAAAGAGAAGTTTATTCTTTAGAAGACCCCTCTTAAACATTGTGTTCCTTGAAATTCCATCTCGTTTCACCCTTGCGTGTGTTAGCAGGTCCGGTATCTTAATCAGTTAAGTGGTGGTTCCACAACTATCATTCTTGTAATACTGGTTTCAGAATTAAAAGTTCCTCTTCTCGCTGAGATTTGAATGTGACAAGGTATTGGTGACGTGCCTGGTATGGGACCCCATGGGACACTTGGTAGACAGATAACTCTCCAAGAGAAGAGGAATACAGTCAGAGCCCTACCTTCTCCCCTCCGTGGGCTAGTGCCTTATGTGGAGACTGGAATAAATGCTGGGAACTGCCAGAATTAACTTTGGGAGTAGAAACCCATCTCTTTGCAGCGGCTTCGTGTAGGGTCACAGAGACAATACTGAGCGCACATGGTGAGGACCAAGAAGGGTAGAAGGGGGTGTCGCCAGGCAGCTGGCAACAGTGAGGGCCCAGGCCATGCCGGGGCACTGTGGCAGTGACTGACGGCAGGTGGCAAATGCCATGGCAACTCAGGTTGTTTTCTGATACTTAGGATTAATAGTTTGGTTTGGGAATAATAAAGATAGAAGAATGGTGACAAAAGATCTGCATTAACTTTCCTTAAAGTGCTGACCGTGGCAGCGGTCCCCCTTGGCTTGCCTCTTTCGGGGCACGGAGTGATGTCACGCGGAGGGCAGGTGAATCGTGGTTAGTGTGCACATTGTGCAGAGGAGTGACAGAGAATCAGGATGTACTTGTGGGCTGTGTTTGCTGTAAACTCCTTTCTCTTTTCTGGAGATTAGGCGTCCGTTTGGGATGGCTTTCTTCCAGACATGTGACTTGGCAGTGCACAGCTCGAGGCCTGTCGCACCAGTGACCTCATCACATAGGAGGCCAGGAACAGCAGCAGATTTGCCGCTGTCCTCAGACTTCACAGCCTTGTAGGCCTAGTCTGTGAATTGGAAAGTTGCTTGGGGCTTATTGTTTGGAGCATTTTACAGAAAGGTAGTTTGCATACCCGGGCCTCAGGAAGTCTGGAAACCCCAGGGAACTGAGAGAGAACTTAGGTGTTGTCTTCATTGGATCTCAAGTGCTGGGCTCATTCAAGCAGTCTTTGTTGGTCCCCCTAGGTGCTGAATCTTAGGAGTGTCACTGTCCCACACAGTGTCTGTCCTCTGGAAACTGACTGGCAATAGAGCCCATGTCCAGTAAACCATGTGACAGTTGTAGCGGGGTCTGCGAGACACCAGGGAGCCCAGCCCGGGTGCCGGCCTGCATATGTGGTCATGTGGTGTGTACACTTCAGTGAGACTGCCTTTCCTCTTGTACCCAGCATTCTATTCGAGCCCTGGCCTTGAGAGTTCTACGGGAAATTCTGAGAAACCAGCCAGCAAGATTTAAAAACTACGCGGAGCTGACGATCATGAAGACTCTGGAAGCCCACAAAGACTCCCACAAGGAGGTGAGCCAGGCCCATGGCCAGGGTGCTGAACGATGGGGCCAGAGCTGCAGGTAGGGTTGGGGAAGCGGACTCGGAGCTGGTCAGTGAACCCTTCCCTGGAACTTGGCCCACCTCATACAGAGTCAATTTCCCATTGCTCTTGAACTGACTGCACAGCTGCACCTGGAGGTTCCAGCAGGCATCCCTGTGGTTCCAAGGTTCTGAACCCAGCCTTGAGTGTATGCTGCAGTCAGAGATACTTGGCAGACACCCGGCCTGTATGTGTTTACGTATTTGGATCATAGAGTGATAGAGGCCTACAGAGAGTAGAGTGCTATTCTAGATACATGACTTTAGTAGCAAGCATTGTGGAAAACAGCATTGCTTATTTAGGAGTTTAGGAAGCTTGAGATAACAAACTATGGAATTGACCCCTCTGAGGTGTAGCTACTCGCCCAGTTCAGTCTCCTGACTCATGCAGCTCCATCTGGGCATGCTCATGGGTTGAGGGACTGGCAGCTAGAATAGTTCTTATATCTACAAGCAGAGTGAGACCTTAAATGATAGTTTTTTCCCCTTGGTAGTTGTGTGGCTGCTTGAATAGCTATTTTGACCTCCTCAAATCTCCACCATACAAGTCAGTCAACAGGGACAGGGCCTCGTCCTCTACGTGGGCCTCTTTCTACCTACTGGCCCTAGCACAGCATCAAGTATATAGGTGATAGATGAGATTTCCAGCTGATGTCTCTGAATGATCCATGATGATGATGATCACTCACGTTTGAACAAAACATTATTTATAGTAACTCGTTTTAAAAATACGAGGCCTGGGTAGGCGAACATGATCAACATTGTTATCCCCAGGTGAGGAAGAAGGGTCCTATCAGTTACTGGCAGAACAGCGGTCTGGACTAGATCTTGCCATTCTTATACAGAACAGCTGCCCTGTGCTGTTTTTTTAAAAACCTTACTAGCTTGTTCATAACGATAGCACATGATCACTGGTAAAGGACACACTTAGAAATGGGCCCTCTTTAGTGAAACTGTAGCCGGTCATGATGGTAAATGCCTATAATCCCAGCACTCAGGAGGCTGAGGTAGGAGGATCGCCTTGAGTTCAAGGCCAACCTGAGCTGCATAGTGAGAACCTCTTTCAAAGACTGAGAAAAATAGAAAATAAAGTGAAACTGTAACCCAGCAACAATATTTTGGCAATTACTGACTATCCGTTTGGGAGATGTCTGTCTTTAAATGGGGTATCCCATTTTCAAAAGAAAACTTTTACAGCTTTGATTAAGAAATGCAACTTTAGCAGATTTAAATCACCTGTTTGCTATTTATTATTCTCTAGGGGGTGTTTGGGTTTTGCCTGCAAAATGAGAAATCTAGAAGAGTAAGTTCTTCACTGTGAAATTCCCTTAAATTGCTCCAGGAAAGGCAGCAGAAAATGTCCTGTCTCGAATGTACTCACTGGTATTCAGCTAACTCAGAGTTCCAGAGAACTGCGGGTCCCCACGAGGCTCCACCAGGCCACGGCGCAGCCCATGACCGGGACTTGCTCTGCAGGACGCCTGTGGGCAGGCGGTCCCTGCTTTGCATGCCTTCGGCTCACCTTGACCTGTGCCCTCACCATTTCCTCATGAAACTTCAGTCTGTCACACTGCCAGAGCTGCTTGGGCACCTGCATATTTAGGTTTTAGGTTTGGTTTTCATTTTTCTTTTCCTTTTCCTTTAAAATCCTTGAGTCTTTCTCACTTGTCTCCACTCCTGATTTCTGATTCTTAGGGCAGTTCGATGCACGAAGCAGGGTGGTAGCCATCTTCCTGGCATGTTAATGTTGCCAGTAATTTTTCTCTGGTCTCCTTACAGTTCTTATCACCATATCCATACTTCTGACTCCAAACATGTATTGGGAAGAATCCAGAATTGTTAAAGGCTCAGTTGCTCTGTCAGTCACGCAGGGAGGTAATCTGTTTTCCTGTCTGATTAAAACTTCCCAAGTGTGTTCATCCCAGAGTGAGTTCTTTGGGAACTTCCTTCTCAGAAGAAGCTAGTGGCTGTCCCTTCCCTGTGAACTCAGGCCTCAGCACAGAGCACAGGAGAAGCAGCAGGTTCACACAAGCCTGCTGTCAGAGATCCCGGCCCTGCACCCCGCCCCACCCCCTCTCCCCGCCCAGCCCGCTGAGCCAGTGACCGCGGTGTGCACTGTAGTGGCTGTGGAACAGCAGCCCTGAGGACAGCTTCTGGAAAATGGAAACGTGTCATAAAAGCTGGTGACAAGATGGCTTGTTCGCTCCTGCTGTAGGCAAGGGTCTGCTTTCTCAGGTTCTTCCGAAAGACGCTCTCTGTGCTTCTTACACACTGAAAGTGGCCCAGGCACCAGATCTGTTCCTCTTAAGCCAACAGACATTCTGTAGTGAGCATGACAGGTTTGAATACCGTGGTTTAGAGCTTTTATTTTAAAAGTTGGTGTTTGTCAGCTTAGACATGATCTTTTCAGAGTCCCTATTTGAATAAGCAAATCTCTCCCATTACCTGCGTTTTGATCATTTTAGTAAACCCTGGTAATGCCCTTAACACTAATGAAGCTGCTGTCGTTTATAGTGGTGTTAGTGTTCAGTAAACACCTTAAACGGCTGGGGTTTGATAGTGACCTTTAAAGCTGGGGCCCATTTGCTTTTTTTTTTTTTTTTTTCATTTTTAGACAGAGTCTCACTATGCAGTTCAAGCTGGCCTTGAGCTCACTGTGTAGCCCAGGCTGGTCTCAAACTCACAATGATCCTGCCTCAGCCTCCCGAGTGCTGGGATTACAAGTGTGTGCCACCACGCCCGGCTTATCCATTTTCTGTTTTTTAAAATAACTCTGTTAGTTTGAACTCTTCTCATTTTAGAGTTTATAGTCTGTTGGGAACCACTCCTTCCATGATTAAAGAAAGAGGATTTAATAAAAGAATTCATACTATAAGGAGGAGCTTCTGAGGCCGTGGAGGGTATGAATCTCAAAATAGAAAATCTGGATCCCAGTCTGGCACCGGCTGCTCTCCACCTCTGTTTTCAGTGGCCATCATTCTCCTACAGCCCTGGACAGGTATGAAGACAGCATGGTGAGCTTCTCAGCAGAGAGGGCAGCAGAACGAGGGACCGGACCCTGGGGCCTCTCACATGCCAGGCAGGGGTTCTAGTGCTGAGCTATACCCCAGCCTGAAGTCGACTTTCAAACTGTCATCCACCATACTAACATTGCTACATAAAACTGTTCTCAAGCATCCATATCCATTTGAAAAGTACCCATCTCTCAGCAAAAAGATCGATACTCCAGTTACAAACTGCGTAAGAATAGTTATTGTTCCCAGTTGTGTCTTACGTGATAGTAGTTCCCAGTACATGCTGTCTTTAATTTGAAAGCGCTATCAACTCTTTTTCAGTAGTGGAAACTGAACCCAGCACCTTTGCACTGAGTTACATTTCCAGCCCTTTTTAATTAATTAATTTCTTTTTTTCAATTTTGAGACAAGTTCTCATTAAATTGCTCAGTTGTGCAGGCTGGTCTCAAACTTGCAGTCCTTCTGCCTTAGCCTCCCAGAGTGCTGGGTTTAGAGGCATGCAGCACCAACTCCTGTCCAGCTCTATTTCTTGAAGATATTTCATAAATGAGAATTTTGCATCGCTAGATTTAGCTTTTTCTGAATTCTGCCATATCAATGAATGTTTAGTTCCATCTGCCCACTTAAATGAGGAAAATGTTAGCTGGGTGTGATGGTGCATGTGATGTTATGCACCTATAGTTCCCAGCTACTTAGAAGGTTGAAGCAGGAAGATGGTTTGAACCCAGGAACTTAAGATGAGCCTGAGCAATATAACAAGGCCCTGACTCTTAAAAAAGAAAATTAAAATAAGGAAATTTTATGTCACTATAGTGAACCACCAAACATTTCTTGCTGCATACAAAAGTATTTAAAATGTCAGAATCCTGCTTCAGGTGGTTGGGCTTCTTAGGGGAAGTTGGACTCTTGGATAAGTATAGAAGAATCATTATTGTATCTCCAGGGATTTTATTTTTAAATTCAGATTTAGTAAGATTTAGATTTAGATTTCCAGTTAGATTTTATATTAACTCCAAGGAAATAAAAAAGTTATCAGAGTCCAGAGTTGCTTAAAAAAGAAAATAGAGCTTCTTGAGACTAGCTGTCTGGCTTTGCCCAGCCAGCGGGGTATCTTATGCAGTCTTGACAGGTACCGTGGCTAGAGACAGGCGGCAGCGTGCCAGAGAAGGCATGCTGTTGAGCTCATGTTCTGCCGCAAGCGCCAGTTAAATCCTGGGCTGACATCGTCTTAGCCAGATTCCTGTGCTGGGCTCGGCCCTCGGCCGCCTCTCAGGGCAGCATCCGTGAGTGTCCGTGGGTCTGGAAGACGGTGCACCAAAGGGACCTGGAAGAATTACACCCCCTCTGCAGACCTTGTTTCCCCTTATCCATTAGCCCGGAGGGTAGACTCCAGGCTTGTCTGTATCTCATCCAGCTTCAAGATAATACAAGTTGCTGTAGAGTAACAAACCTCATTCCTCATCAGTTCTGAATCTCCAGGTTTCCATGGACCCAGACCTGGGATTTGGCCAGAAGCTCCATTTCCTCTGGAAGTTTTTGCTTGTTATTAAGTGGCCAAAACCAGAAACCCAGATCGCTTCATTGAGTGGTTCCAAGTGGCTGAGCCAGAAACGTGACACTGGTCAGTGCTCTGCGACTGAATCGGGGCAGGAGCTAATGGTGTGTCACTTAGAGCATCACAGCACAATCAGGGTGTGGTGCAGAGTGAGGCTCCAGAAGTCTAGGGTGCCCTCAGAGAGCAGGGAGAGTGCCCAAGGGGCAGCAGGACCTGAGATCTGCGAGACAGCGGGGAGGCCAGGATGTGAGCGGGGCCCCGGCTGGCAGCCCAGGGAGGTAGACGGGAAGACCTTGCTAGGAACCAAGCCCTGTATCTGGTTCTGAATGGTGTCACTGACTCCCACCGCTGCTGTTTGGGCTGGGGACGGTGTTGATGAAGTGACCCTCCTGGGAGTCATTGTGACCCTGTCAGCGTTGGGAAGGGCCATGATATATAACACAGAATCTTTAGGTTTGGAATTTACGTGGCACTGTTGCCAGCTCCATGACTGTGTGACTGTGGCCAAGTCACTGGTGCTCTCTGGATGTGTAAAGGGTGTGTGCATCTGGCTGATGTTAAAGCCGAGCGGGCCCGGGGGCTGGCACTGTTGTAAATTGAAGAGACTGTCCTCTTTACCTCTTCTGTGGAAGACAGCAGACTGTGTACAGAATTTTTGTAAAGGGATTTTTTTTTTTTTT
>RJWM01004709.1:0-15509 GCA_004363535.1 Dasyprocta punctata
TGGAAATGAGTACTCGGCTGTACGACCACTGCTTTCTACTAGTGGGACAGTCAGGGAAGTCTTGACTGGGGAGTATGATTTGTTTACCTGTCAGGCTCTCAGTTCATTTTGGGCTTGTGCCTATTTGTCTTCAGTCTGTCCCAGCTCACCTTTCATTTTTAGGAAAAACAAATTGATCGCTGAGTCTAGCATCATTGGTCTCAATTGGGCAGCACTTGGCTGCTGGACTTATTTGAGAGACTGGATTTGAGTAGTACACGCTTGGCATCTCTTGTTCCTTGGTGGCATTACAAGAATGTTTTCTTTGTGTGTACACTCTTGCTGTTGTTTCTTTAGCTTTTCTTCAGACTCCCGTAAGCCAGTTGTATCATTTGACTTGAGATCTGTGTATTTGCCCTCCAAAGCTTGACCATATGTTTCATACTGTTTCCATCTTAGAATTAACTTACCTTGTGTCATAAATTTAATGTCTGTTTTAGTCAGTCAAAATTTTTTTTGAAGAAGTTTTTTGTTGGTCATCTTGAGTCCTTTGCATACCCCTGCCTTGCAGGTACCACCAGTCCCCCAGGCCAAGGCTGCGCTGTCCACTTCTGAAACCAACACACTTCTCCCACCTACTTTATCTGAGGGTTTTGTTGCCACAGAATGGCACTGAGGAAGGAAACCGAGATATTTATAATAAAAAATGTAATTCCTAAAACTCTTGAGCACTGTGCTTGAAGAGGCTCTTGTGCTTCGGTTGGCAAAGTCCAGCTTCACAAGAAAGTGAGCTGTATGCCCTGAGGTATGGGAGGAAACAGGGTCACCTAGAGGATATTCTGAATAGAGATGTGGCTCTGCTAGATCTATCAGGTGGATTTCCCAGCTTAACTTTTGGAGCCTCTCTCTGCCCCTCTACTGCCAGATTGACTGACCATGATGGCCAGAACAAGGGCAGAGCCACAGCTCACCCTACCCTTCCACTCCACCTCTAGTTGGTCTTCTACTAGAGGACAAATGTTCTTCCTCCATGCTCCATTCCACTAGGTGGGGCTATGTCCCCCTCCCTCAAAGGCCATGTATTATTTGTAAATATGTGTGTCAGCAGGGCATGGTGGCGCATGCCTTTAACCCCAGCACTCGGGAGGCTGAGGTAGGCGGAGCGTTGTGAGTTCAAGGCCAGCTTGGGCTACAACGTGAGCACAAGGATGGCCTGAGCTACATAGTGCGACCCTGCCTTAAAAAAACCAGGGCTGGGAGTTTGGCTCAGTGGCTTAAGCGCCTGCCCTGGCAGGTGCGAGGTTGTGAGTTTGATCCCCAGTGCCACAAAAATAAATAAATAAATAAATAAATATGTGTGTCTTGGTGCCCATCTCCTCTCACCAATCATAGACTCCCAAACCTTAGTGGGGAGTCTGGACCCAGTTCCAGTCTAGGGGAATCAAAAAGTGTTGCTTGTCAGAACTGACCCAAGGTGGGCCAAGCCTGTCCAGATCCTGAGACCCAGGCATGGCCTCAGGTTTGGAACTGGATTTGCAGGGTGGGGTTGGTGTAGACTTAGAAAATTCTGAGATTTTCCTTCCATACGTTGGGCTCACTAGGACCTCTCCTTCTGAATGTTGGCTGTCCTGGGCACTGTCAAAAATCCTGCCCACAGGTGACAGATCCAAGGCTTCCTAACCACAGTACTGCAGTGCGCATATAGTCACAGCCTCCACTTCTCATGCTGGTGACTTTTTTTTGAGAAAGGTCTCACTGTGTAGTTCATGGTGGTCTTGAATTCACTGTGTAGCCTAGGTTGGCCTTGAACTCACAGTGATCCTTCTGCCTCAGCTTCTGGAGTACTGGGATTACAGGCATGCGCCACCACACTTGGCTCATACTGTTGACTTCTTACCAGGGGCTAACTACTGTATTTCAGTTATTTCTCTCAGTAGTGTTACAAGGCAGGTCCTCTGTATATTCAGTTTGCAGGCAAGGAGCCCAAGGTGGAGGAACTTGTTGAAGATCACTTAGTTTACAAATGGCAGAGCAAGGATTTGAAGAGACAGTCTTACCTTGTTCCAGGTTCAACCTAATCTATGCAGGGAGAAAACTGAAAAGGAAGCATTGCCTGCTCTTAAAAAGCTAATGATAGTATTGGCATAGTGCTTGTTTTGGGTCAGGTATAGACTCAGCTTTTTACATATGCTATTTCATTAAATCTGCATCCCAAAGAATGGAGTAAGGTTATACCCACTTTGTGATGAAAATTGAAGCTTCAAGAGGAAGAGAGCTGCTTGATATCTCATAGTTAGTTAGGCAGTCTGACCCACTTCTAAGGTCTTTTCGCCAGGCCTCACCCCATACTCCCTACCTAACCCATGTCCATTGCACCCCCTTTCATTCACAGATAGTTTGGAGCCTGCAGTTGGACCGCACTATCTTGATGGTGACCCCTGTGGGTATATCTTCTACTCTACGGTGTCCTTTAGCTCTTCCTACCTCCCAGCTTCCTGGAAAAGGGAGTCTCAGATGGACCCATCACCCAGGCCCTTACCTATCTGTATGGGCCTAAGTGTGTGCAGCTCATGTAGTGTAGAGAACGGAGCCAGCAGGATGCCTGTACCTGGTGGGGAGGCCGGCACACGAGGTGAGGGTGTGACTGTGTCTCAGGGATAAGTGGTTCTGGAAGCTGATATGAACAGCAGCAACTGCTAGCATTATCTGGGCTCTAAGAATAGCTTGGACTGAAAATTGGAAGCTGCGACCACAGAAAAGGACAGGAGCTTGCATTCCCTGCTGCACTCCTGCTGCTTAGCCTGGAAGCTGGGGAGCCTTCCTGCTGGCTTACCATTTGCTCTGGGGTGGTTCTGAATGGATACACTTGTCCATCATTGGGCTGGAGGGAAGAAGGTACTGGGAGTCAGACCTGTGCTAAAAGCAGTGGATCCACATCCTGGCACAGAGTGTGGGCTTGTTTTTTCAAGAACCATGTTGGAAGTGACCTTTATTCATTTAGCAAAAACTTTAAAAATAGGTTATACATACACATGATTAAAAAGTTCAAATGACTAAGAATATACAAGGGGAAAAAATTAGTCTCCCTCCTTTCCCTGACCCTTGGCCATCAACCATGTTTACCAACATCTTGAATGACTTCCAGAGATGTAGTCTGTCCATGGATGAACACGTAAATGCACAAATCTCTGCTTCTCGTTTTTACACAGTTGATAGCATATCCCATTTTTCTGCTCACCATTTTTTTGAATCCTGGGAATCAAATCTAGGACCTCACACATGCTAGGCAAGTACTCAACCTCTGAGCCACACCCCCCAGCCTCTTGCTTATTTTTCTGAATACTTCATTTTTCTACATATATAGATATATTCATTCATTCATTTTTTTTCAGATATAGTCTCAGTATATATTTCGTGCTGACCTTGAACTCCCTATGTAGTACAGGCTGACTGTTGGCTCACAGAGATCCTCCTGCCTCAGCCTCCTAAGTACTGGGATTATAGACATACACTACCATGCCTGGTTTAGAATGCTCTATTTTCGAAACAGTAATTTATTGAGTCTCCACTAGTACCAGGCACTATTTTAAGCACTTCATGTGTTTTAACTCATGTAATATATATCATAGCCCTCAGAGGTAGGTACCGTTTATGAATGTTCATTGTTCAGAGGTTAAGTAATTTTCCAAGATTTTGTAACTGAAAATTGGCATAAGACACAGGAATCTCGCTTTGGACAAGGTGCTCTTCATTACTACTATAGTCTACCTTTCAAGCATAAGTCATATCTCTCCAGGGTCAAGGTGATAAATGTATAGTGAACACTTACCAGGTACCAGGCTGAGGCAGAGTATAAGAAAGACCAGGCCTCTGCCCTCATGGAACTGGCACCCCAGCACCCATGAGTTTCAGTCAACCAAGACAGGAAGAGGGAACCCGTGTATCTCACACCTGATTGCCCACGTACAAGTCTGCAGTTCAGACACACCCTGTTCCCTTCCCCACTAGTCCTACAGTTGTACAGCCTCTGAGCTAAGGAAGGCCTTAGAACCCACAGCCAGAGTTATAGGTGAAACACGGAGTTCCAGATAGAGGTGGCCGCCTATAAGAGATCAGCATGTAGCTCTAGTGAGCCTCATCTCTCCCCCCGGGGATCCATTTAAGCAGGGCTGCAGAGGCTGTCTCTAATCTGAGGCCCAACTATTGTTTGAAGTTGGGAACAATTGAAGGGCAAGAGAGCTATAGATAGAGCCACAGCTGCTGTCACCTGTCCCAGCCTGGGCACTGGTCCCAAGCATTGTCTACATTGGGGCATACTAAGAGTGAGGGGTGGGAGGTTGGTTCAGCTCAGCTCTGCGGAGTCAGAGACCAAGAAAGAAATACTGCCTTAGAAGGTAGAGAGAGATAAGGTAACGTAAAAAGACCAAGAGATGTAAGGGACTCCCACCCGATGCCAAAAATGGAGTCTCACTGGAGTAGGGGCAGAGACACAACTACTGAAACAATGAGGACCTGAAACAAAGGTTGAACACAGATGCAGCAGATCAGAGACCTGGACCAGAACTAGTTCTAGGGTGCAGGGCACCTCAGTCCAGCATAGGTCTTTCTGTCCATTCCTTTCACATAACTGTGCCTGCACCTTTCTTTCTGGAGTGACTATATCCCAGAACTCTTCACGGGGCAGTGTAAGGACCATTGTGAGTACTCTGAGAAGCCCTTGGGGTCTTCAGAAACAGGAGGTTGTGCTGCTGGGTCTAGTCATACTTTTAACTCACTACACAACTTTGGGCAAAGACTTGCCTCTCCCTCTGTGCCTCAGTTTCCTTGACTGTTCCTTGGCAGTTGCCTTGCGTGATCACTAAAGGTTCCTTTCATTCTCTGATGTCATCAGGACATTGTCCCTCACATGTCTAGCCTCCCACCTCTTGCTGCAGCTTAGTCTACTATCCCCTCCTTTGTTTGCCCTTTATGGGGATGGGGGACAGCTGGTTCCTCACCCCCTCTCCCCAGTAACCTTTTAGCCATAAATCCATGCTGAGGCGTCTCTCCTCCGGATAAACAGCCTCGATGCCTTTTGGCTGCCCTCATCCTATTTTCTGCTTGAAGCATCAGAGCTGGGGCCCACTCGAACCCTCTGCAGCTGCCCAGAGCCCCAGGAGGGGGACAAACCTGGAACAAACAGGGGCCCAACCACCCCCAGGGTGCCAGACCCCTCTTGGGGCCTCACCACCTTGCGTGTGGACTGTTATGGCAGCCTCATCCTGAGCGAGTCTTCCTGCCACCGGTCTCGCCCCTTCAGTCCATCCTCCACACCAGCTGCCACAGGGATCCGATGAACACATAAATCTGACCACTGTCAGATTCCTTGCTCAGAGCTCTTTGATGAAGAAAGAAATAAAAATGCCTTTGATGGTGCCCCAACTTCTGCAGAGGAAAGCTTCAAATCTTAATCTAGCTTTTGAAGGCTTTCACAATCCAGTCCCAATTGTTCAGTCCTGCCTCACCTCCGTGTAATTCCCCAGTGTTCCACCTCAGCTGGTGGGGCTTCCCGGACCTACCTACCTCAGCTGGTGATTCCTCTTCCACCTTGGACTTTCAGTTCATGCTGTCTGTCCCCTCTCCTGCTGTCAGTGCCTCTGCCTGTCCAGGCCAATCAGTTCCCACTCTAAAGACCACAGCAACTTCTTCAACTGCTCCATGCTAAATCTCTTGCCCCTTCCAGCTGATTCTCTACGCAGTAGCCACGTGGCCATTATGAAAATTCTGGTCTCTTATTTTCCTGGCCTAATAGGTTCTCTTGCAATCAGATCCACACTCCTTTCCAAGTCCTTCAAGACTAGAGAATCTTGCAGACCCATCTACCTCGCTCCACAAACCTTGTAGAATTCTCCTTTTGCTTACCCTTGTATGTCATTACTATGACAATGCCTCAAACATTCCCTGCTGTTTTCTGCTGCCTGACTTTTGTATTCATTGTTCCCTCTACTTGGAATATCCTTCCCCAGAACCTTAGCCTTGCCAGCTCTTTCTCATCCTTCCGGTCTCATCTCAAATGTTAGCTCTTCAGAGTGCGTTCCTTGGCCCACCTGAATGAAACATACCTTCTGTTACCCTCCAGAGCACTACTTATTTCCATCATAGCATCTGCTGCAATTTTTAATTGCCTTCAAAAAACATATTTGTTAGTTTATTTTTTGCCTCCCAAAAGAATGTCAGATCTTTAAGCCGGGAGTGGTGGTGCACGCCTTTAATCCCAGCACTCGGGAGGCTGAGGTAGGAGGAGCGTTGTGAGTTCGAGGCCGGCTTGGGCTACAACGCGAGCACAAGGCTGGCCTGAGCTACATAGTGCGACCCTGCCTCAAAAAACCAGGGCCAGGAGTTTGGCTCAGTGACTTAAGCACCTGTCTGACAGGTGCAAAGTTGTGAGTTCAATCCCCAGAGTCGCAAAAAAAAAAAAAAAAGAATGTCAGATCTTTGAGGGAAGAGACCTGAGGTCATGCCCCTGTCCTCACCAGTCTGAATGGTCAGTGTGCTTTTTGCTCTTTAAACAGGCAGTTCTAGAGCACTTTTATTGGGTTGTTTTCTCAGTGTCAAGTTATACACTGAGCAAGTCATTTTAGAATTAGACCCGTATTATATTATATTTTATATAGGCTGCTCTCGTTAAATGTTCCAATTCTCCAGTCTAATTCTATTGCTTGTGCCCTGGACAAGAATCCCTGCATTCTGAGCATCTTTGAAAAGCAGAATTTTCTCCACCCCTAACACTTCCTGTAAATTCCTTAAGCCATCCCCAGCCACTGACCCCATATAGAGATTAAAACTCTATAATATGAACTATTAAATTTGGTCCCCTTGCCGGGAGTGGTGGCATACTCCTGTAATCCCAGTGCTCAGGAGGCTGAGACAGGAAGATTGTTGCAAGTTTGAGACCAGCCTGGGCTACAAAGTGAGCCAAAGGCCAGCCTGAACTGCATGGTGAGACCCTGTCTCAAAAAGACAAAAAAAAGTTTGGCCCTCTCACTTAATAGGTATTTATTGACTCCACAATGCGCAGACTTTCTGGATGTTTCTGGGATTGTAGAACAAGCTTCTGCTCTCAGAGAGTTTTCTTCTGGGAGCGGGAGGCAGGCAGTAACAGTGTAAATTCTATGGATAGAGTTAAAACAAAATGATGTTCTTGCAAATATGATGTTTAAGAAGAGAAGGAAGGAATATATAATGTAAGATTCCTTACATGTAAATTCTGAAAATAGACAAACCCTGGGAGGGGTGATATTTGAAAGAGAGCCCTAGGAGAAGAATTCCTCATAACTTCTGGTGTTTCCATTTCTTGATCAGAGTGTGTTTACTTTGTAAAATTCATCAGATTATACAAAAATATCTGTCACAGCCCTGTTTTTAATGGCAAAATATTGGAAACAATCTAAATGCTTACTTAAATGGAATTTGTATCATTTCATGACACAGGAAAATACTTGTAAAACTGGGCGTGGGCTTTTGCAGTTTTGACAAATACTGCTTAATTTAGCAATTTTTAAAAATTTTTTCTTTTTTATACTGACACTGGAGTAAAAGAAAATGACTAAAACTTAAATGTGACAATGCCTTTATAATTTAATCCATATTTTATACATTATCTTACAAGACAGTGAAAAATCACCAGCTACCATGAAAACAGGACAGTTTACATCACAAAAGAACCAAAATATAGAAAAACAGTTCATAAAAATATATGCAGCTGTGAAAAGAATTACTTCCTTGATGCCGTCGCATCCTTCTCTTTTGTGTACTTACATGTAACACATTGTTTCCTCAGATAAATGCATCCATGTCCTTACTGTTGGGCTCTCCTTTTACATATTCTTCTTATATCCAGCCAGTTATCCAGGCAAGCCAGGATGCCTCAATAATCCACTCCAAAATTCAATTTTACCACAGCTGGCCACCTGATAATTTGCCCCAACAAGACACTAGGGCTTTGCTTTCTTAGACTCATTTTAACAATCCTTGCTGTAGTGTCCCAGCATCCCCCCAGTAATGTTTTTTTTTTAAACTGTTCATGTAATATACAGATAGTAAATCACTGCTCAGTTTAATACACAAAGCATTTCCTGCTTTGAAAAAGCCTCTTTTGCCAGGTGAGGTGAGGTGCCTGTAATTCCAGCACTCAGGCGACTAAGGCAAAAGAATTTCAGAGAGTTTGAGGCCAGCCTGGGCTACATAGTGAACATAGTGAGTTCAAGGCCAGCCCGAATTAGAGTGAGACTGTCTCAAAAAAACATTTTAAAAAAAGCTTCTTGTATGTCCCTTCAGTCATTGCTCTCCCTCAGAAGACTACTCTTTCACTTCTATCCCCATATGCTAGTTTTGCCTGTATATGGTTGAAAATGTATTTTTGGAATTAGTTCTGTGTATTTTATTTAGCACATTGCCTATTTGGAATTGGTAGGCTACTGGTACAGAGGTTTCACTGTATGAGCTCTGACTGATGTCTGGTTGAAGTGCTGGCTCTGGAACTTTAGTCCAGTGTCTTAAGTTTCTTGAATCCTTTGAGTCTCTGAGCTCAGTCTGATGTCCAGTTGGAATCTTGCCTCTGGAACTCTCTAGTTCTGTGTGTCTGGTGTTTACGGTTCTTGGATCTTTTCATTCTCTGAGCTCAGTCTGATGTCTGGTTGGAATCCTGGCTCTGGGACTCTGGTTCAATGGATGAGTGTCTAAAGTTGTTGAATCCTTTGATTCTCTGATTCTAAAATTCTGTGGTATCCCTAACTCCAGAATGAGATGATGGAGATGAGAGCCTGAAAGTCCCTGTGTCAGGCGTGCTGAGTGCCAGCACCTCCAACCCCTTTTGAGAATGAGGTGCAGGAAGTTGGTTTCCTGAGAATCTTGAATATTAGAATATGAACGAGTTCTTAAATTCATCTGAATTTCATGGATTTGTTTTCTCTTCAGCCAAATTAGTTCTTTAGTCTCAAGTTTGATTTTCTTCATGTATGATTTCCTTTAGTGGCCCTCAGAGATGGAGATAGAGACAAAGGAAGAAAGAGCATCTCGGTGCTGGGAAGGGATCAGAACTCTTTTGTTTCTCTCTTTCACTTGTCTCTGTCACTGTTGATCTGAGAGACTTGGTCAGTGCTTTCCTTTCTCTGTGCCTTAGTCTACCTTGATGTATAGAGTTGGACCAGGTGGTCCCAAAGGGCATTCTGTGGTTACCCCTCTCTTAGTCTCTTTGCTTTCTGTTTCTCTGAGTGTGGGTCTTCTTCTGGGTGTACCAGACTGTGACTCAGTTTCTGTCTCAGAGCTCCTTACTGCCTTGTCCCAGCAGGGTCAGTCTGAATCCCAGCCTCCCTGTTTCTGAGTGGAGTGTCTCTCTCGCCTTTGTGATCCCCTGACAATAGGAGGTAAAAATAGCCCAGGGGCTGTGCTGGTGGAGATAAAAGGGAATTTGCTTTTTGTGTCCTGTGGCCAGACTGGGGGGGCTGTGACACGTGGAGATTGCTGACATAGCTCTCCTCCACTGACCTTGACTGCCGCAATAAAAAGGGGTAGCACAGCTCCCTGTCTCATCGTGGTGCCGAGGTGGGTGATCAAGGCTGGGTTGGAGTCTGAGGGCAGGCAGGCGGGTGAGAGTATCCCTGGGTGAGCATGGTTCTTCCATCTCAGTGGAGAGAATGCTCTAGTGTTTGAGGGTGTTCATGTGTGGGGTTAACCTAGGGAGTCATCTGTAGCAGGCTCTCTGGATTGGAGGACCATACCCAGTGTGGGTTCCCTGGTCACTCAGTTTGCTTGTCGCTGCCATCTTCCAGTGCCTGCTGGCTAGGACCACCTAGAATCACCCAGATTTCCAGGCCCTTCTCCTCTGCCTTTCACCACCATGATGGACGTAAGTGAACTTGGGGAGTCTGCCTGCTACCTCCGCCAGGGCTATCAGGAGATGATGAAGGTGCATACTGTGCCATGGGATGGTAAGTAAAAGAAGTAGGGAGTGGCACAGCCCTTATGGACTCAAACCGGGATCAGGGTAGGGATGGGTGGCATTCTACTTGGGGCTTAAGGGGCCTGATAACTTTATCTCTGGACCTTTTCTTCAGATTCTGGGGTATGAAGGCTAAAACCCCAGGGACAGTGTGTACTCACTGTGCCTCTGTGAGCAAGCTTTGCTTTGTCCCTCCATAAAATGGGATGATACCATCTGCCTCCTGGAGCTTCAGACTGTGAGAACTCAGGCTGGAAGCTGAGGCTGAGATGAGACAAATAGACCTAGGTGCAGACAGCCTTCACATCTCCACAGAACCTGTGCTGCACTTATTTTTAGCACTTTCCACAGCGCCAAAGCCACTGTTTATTAGGGACAGGAATAAAGACTACTATTTATGACCTGGTTTACTCATAGGGACAATAATAACAATAGGCAATGCATATAGAGTGCTTTTTGTGTTCCAGGCCCAGACTAGATTACTTATTGTGCCACTTCTCAACATTCTGGGAAAGTGGGAACCAGGGCCACAACCAGCTTCAGAGGTGTACAACCTCTAGAGCTGCATAGGGCACCATGCTTAGAAAGGCCTTGCACTTGATTTACCACTTTAACATTGTCATCTTTAATTTGTTTTTAATTTCTTGTTTTAAGACAAGATCTCCCTAAGTCACTAAATTGCCTAGACTAGACTCTGGGATCCTTGTGCTTCAGCTTTTCAGAGTGCTGGGATTACAGGCATGCACCACATTCAGCTGCTACCTTGAATTTAAAAATAAATTTTAGGGCCGGGGATTTAGCTCAGCGGCATAAGTGCCTACTTGGAAAGCGAAGGTTGTGAGTTCAATCTCCAGTACCAAAAAATAAAATAAAATAAAATGAAATAAAATAAAATAAAGATAAATTTTAAATAAGAGAGCTTGTAGTGTTTTGCATGGAAGCCTACAAGTTATATAGATAGTCCTGATCAAGGCACTTGGCTAGCAAGTACGAGGCAAGAGGGAATAGAATCTGCAGTCTGTGGTTTGAGCCCATCTATCTATCTACCTACCTAGTTATTAGATAACGGTCTTGTTATGTAGCCAGACTGACCTTGAACTCATGATCCTTCTGCCTCAGCCTCCCTAGGAGCTTGGAATAGAAGAGTACACTATGAGAGTCCATTTTTAACTGCCACACAATATTGTGGCACACCAGGTATTGTGCATGCCTATAATCCCTGTACAAGCCTGAACTACAGCGTGAAGCTCTGTCACAAAAATAAAACAAGGCAAAATTTGGGCTCTCCAAAGATCTGAAGCCAGCTAGCCAGGGATTAAAGAGCTTTGGACACAGTTAAGAGATCTGAATCTTCCTCTCCCATCCTCATCAGTGAAATGGGGAAGGCAAACACCTGCTCAAAGTTATGTGCCTGATACAGTATTAAGGGGCTGCTTCATATGGGGCCTCTGGACAGCCTCAAAATGTTTTGTGTTTGAGGGAAAAGCCCAGAAAGAATGAGGGATTTTTCCCATGCTGCAAGACATATGTGACTGAAATGCAAGTCTGAGCCCAAGTGTCCAGAACAGACATTTTTACAATCAAGAGATTTTTTTTCAATCTCTAGGGATCCTCTAGCTCTGCCCTGGGTTTGGAGGGGTCTTACAGGGACTCCTGTGCCCTGCCAGAAGGACTTCTTGGGAGGGGCACAGATCTATGGATACAGTTTGGGAAGCCCAGCTTGACCCCTGGGGGTATCTCAGCCCCTCTCATAGTCTTGATGATCTTTCTGCAACCCAGGGAAGAAACGAGTCTGGGTACCTGATGAACAAGATGCCTACGTGGAGGCTGAGGTCAAGTCAGAGGCTACCGGGGGCAGAGTGAATGTGGAGACCAAAGACCAGAAGGTTCGACTCTCCCTTTCTTGAGATAAGCCCTCCTGTTCTCGAGGGTGGCGCTGCTGGCCTGTGGGATTCTAACTCCGGTTGCAAAGGTTGGGGAGTGTATGGGTGGGAGTGAAGGGTAAGATCAGTTGGTTCCTCTCCCTTCCTCATCTTTTTATTTTTTTATTTTTATTTTTTTGTGGCACCAGGGATTGAACTCACAACCTCGCGCCTGCCAGACAGGCGCTTAAGCCGCTGAGCCAAACTCCCGGCCCTGATTTTTTGAAGCAGGGTCGCGCTATGTAGCTCAGGCTGGTCTTGTGCTCACGTTGTAGCTCAAGCTGGCCTCGAACTCACAACGCTCCTCCTCCCTCAGCCTCCCGAGTGCTGGGATTAAAGGCGGGCGCCACCACACCCGGCTCCCTTCCTCATCTTAATGACATGCCTCATTGGCAGGTGCTGACAGTGCGTGAAACCGAGCTGCAGCCCATGAACCCACCCCGCTTTGACCTACTGGAGGACATGGCCATGATGACACACCTTAACGAGGCCTCTGTGCTGCACAACCTGCGCCAGCGTTATGCTCGCTGGATGATCTATGTGAGCCGTAGCCAAACCGTGGGGTTGGGGCTAGAGTGGGGCTGGAGGAGCCCACAAAGGCTATAGGGGCCTAGTAGCAGTGGAGGAAGAGGAGCACCCTAGCTGGATGTGAAGGCTACCTACAGGTGGGGCTGGGAGATGTCACTGTGCCCTGCCAGAGAGGCTCAGCTACTGGTTGTGGAAGCAGAGCCACCAGTGGGAGGGGGAACTGGGGGCAAGAGAAAGGGCTGGGCAGGGCCTGGACAATCACAGGGGACAGAGCACAGCATGTGGCGTGGCTCCTTGAGGAATATCATAGGGGCCATAGAGTTGTGAGGAGGGGGATCTGGGGATGGGAACTTGAGCTCCCTAAACAGAACTCTACCTCTGTACTCTCTCCTCAGACATACTCAGGCCTGTTCTGTGTCACCATCAACCCCTATAAATGGCTCCCAGTCTACACAGCTTCTGTAGTGGCTGCCTACAAGGGAAAGCGCCGCTCAGAGGCCCCACCTCATATATATTCAGTGGCTGATAACGCCTACAACGACATGCTACGCAGTAAGGGCCGCCTCCACCCTTCTCCCCGACCCAGCACCCTCCCCTGGCTTCAGGAAGGCCCTGGAAAGAACCCTCTTCCCTCTACTTGTCCTGCCTCCTGTGAGGCTGATGGACACTAGCATAGCAATCTGCCTTTCCAGTCTGGATGGTCCTCCTGTTCTCTCCATTTTAATCCCTGGGTGGAGAACTAGATTCCCCAGTGCTTGCTGCTCCCTCACCTCACCTAGCTGACTTCCCTGTCCCCTCTCCTTTCCTCCAGATCGAGAGAACCAGTCCATGCTGATCACGTGAGTATCATGAAGTATGGGGGCTGGGTGGGAAATGTTGGCCCTTTGGCAGGAAGCAGACACAACCAAAGTTGGTTAGCATCATGGAATCTCAGGTGCTTAGAGTGAGGTGCTGTGATGCATGCCAATAATCCCAGCTACTTAGGAAATCAAGACAGGAGCATCACAAGTTCTAGGTTAGTCTGGGCAACTTAGTGAGGCCCTGTCTCAAAAAATAAAAAGGACTGGCACTGTAACTCAGTAATAAGTGCCCTTAGGTTCAATCCCTAGTACTGAATAAGCAAACATCCCCAAAATACTTAGAAGCAGGGGCTTTACCACCTGGATACAGTGTCCTAGCTGAAGCTAAATCAGGTCTGAGTATTTGCTCTGCTCCTGTTTATGAGTGGGGGTAGGAAGGGGATGCCCAAGTGCAGAATTGATCACCAACACCAATACCAACTTTCCCCAGGGCCCAGAATCTTCTACCTTGATCCTTTGTGGGTTTCTAATTCTGGCTGAAGGGGAAGTGGGGAGTTCCTTCCCCTCTTCACCATGCTCCTTGGCATCTCCTCACTGGCTCATTATCTCTGTATTTTATCTCTGATCCTTTCTTTCCCTTCATGGGAAGTGGCAAATTTCTTTGTTGTCTCATTTTTGAGGTTTTTTGTTTTTGTTATTCTGGGGACAAGGTCTTACTATGTAGTTCAGGCTGTTCTTGAACTCACTGGGTAGCCCAGGCTGGCCTTGAACTCATGGTGATCCTCCTGCTTCAGCCTCGCAAGTGCTGAGATTGCAGATGTGCACCACCATGTCTGGCTGAAATTTTTACATATCAGGTTTATGTCCAGCCAAGCCAATATGGACCATGTTTATGTGTACACACATGTACACACACACACATACACACACACAGCAGTAAAAACTTGGAACCTGTTGGTTAAGAGCAAGGGCTTTGTAATCAGATAGACTTAGATTCAAGTTCTCATGTTTCCATTTTCTACTGTGTGCTGTTGGGCCTTAGCCTCACCAATAAAAATAGAAAATTCTATCTGCAAGATAAAATAATAAGGAGTCAGTGAATTGATTTATGTGCCTGAACCCAGCAGGAAAATGTCAGAGGCCTATTTCCTCATCCAAAAATTGATAGTAAGGTCTCTGCCTTACAAAGTTTTCTGAGGCATAACTGAACAGATGGAGGCAAAGTTCAGTGCCAGGAGCTAAGTTGTCCCAGTGCCGGGAGCTAAGTTTCACTCAGGGAACAGTGGTCATCATGCATGTGGTCGCCTGGCGGGGTTGGTCTCCACTGGCTTGCTTTGTGAACAACACCTGTTGCTTGGGGGCTTGCAGTTGGGGGTACTGCTTTGGGAGCTGAGTGGGGAGAATGAGAGAAGGGGTGTCCTGTTTGATGGGTGAGGTGTTGAGGGCTGGGGCATTCAACCAGATGGGCCTTGGTGACTCATGTTTGTGTTGTCCAAGCGGAGAGTCGGGGGCCGGTAAGACGGTTAACACCAAGCGGGTCATTCAGTACTTTGCCATCGTCGCTGCCCTGGGAGACGGGCCAGGCAAGAAGGCCGTAAGACTTGCCCACCTGGGCACTGATCCCCACTGCTTCTTGCTGTTTGGTTTTTTTGTTTGTTTGTTTTTTGGTTTTTTATTTTTCTCTTCTCTCTTCTCCTCCTTTTTAAATTATTATTTCTTCTTATTAAAATTTTGATTCTTTAGAGTCTCCGCCCTGCCTGAGCCTCTCACTTTGATGGGAGACTCTGGCCTGAGCAAGGCTTGACCAGAAAAACTGTGGCCACCTCAGCCACACTGCGTGTGCTGGGCCTGCTGCAGTGCGCCTTTCTGTAACACACATGTGCGGGACCATGTTGCTAGTCCTAAACATTTTTGTGTAATTTTTCTCTTGCATTGTGACCTTCATAGTTTGAAAGAGTTCACCAAAGAGACTGTTTTCGCTATGAAGTGATTGTTTTCTTGGTTTTCATGCACTGAAAACAGTTACCTGCTGGCAATCAGAAACAGCAGGTTTGTACACAGAGATTACTTAGCCAGAGCTGAGGGTACTGGAGATTCTCAACGATTTTGTGACCCATGATTTCTGTAAGACATTTGGAAATTTTCAGCTAGGCGTAGTGGAGCACACCTGTAATCCCAGCACTTGGGAGGCTGAGGCAGGAGGATTGCCAAGAGTTTAAGGCCAGCCTGGACTACATAGTGAGATCCTGTCTCAAAACAAAAACAAAAACAAAAAAATTAAAATTAAAATTAAAGCACTCA
>RJWM01004709.1:15609-98727 GCA_004363535.1 Dasyprocta punctata
AAAAAAAAAAAAAAAAAAAAAAAAAATTAAAATTAAAAAAAGACTTTTTAAAATTTCCCAAAAAATTGGAACCCAGATATCTGTTTTTCTTTTCATTTGCAAAGTAAAATGTTCCATTTCTAGCTCAAGGGCCAGCTGTTTCGAGCTCTGTGGCTGCCCCTTGACCCCTGCACATCCACCCCACAACAGGCTGCCATTTCTTTCCAGAAGTGGAAGGTCATCTTCTGTACACAGCCCTCATTCCTGGTCTGGTCCTGTTGAGCCTTGCTTTATTCTGGGGCATTTTTTTTTTCTTTTTCTTTTTCTTTTTTTTTTTTTTTTTTCCCCTCTCTCTCGCTTTTTTCCCCCCATTTGATTTTCTTGGGTTTTGATTTTTCTTTTTCTTTTAGTTTTGTTTTTTGGTTGTGGCTGATGTTTCGTTTTGCTATTGACTTTTTGGTACTCTTTCTTCCCTCCCTTCCCTACCCAAAAGGCCTTTGAGGATGCTGCAGAAAATTAGGTTGGTCTAGTCAGTCACAAGACAAGATGTCAGGGAAGACAAGAGCTGGCAAGGACCCAGCTAGAGGGCCGAGGGCAGGGGAGCACGTGTGGAGAGAGGGGCCCTAATCATGGAGCGTAGGCGATAGGGTCAGGCGATGGAGGTGGGCGGAAGGCTCTCCGCAGGATGTAGGAACTTAAAAGCTGTATCCATCTCCTCCCCTTTGCCCCAGAGTTGGCCGAACAGGCCAGAGGAGGCCCTGCCCAGAAACACTGGGTGGGAGTGTATGGGGAGGGCACCTGCACTTCCTGCCTCCCTCTGTCTGGCAGTGTCTAGGGGGCATTTTCAAGTTTCAGGCTGAATAAAGGAATGAACAAGTGCAAATCCCTGGGAGCACGTTTGCTATCCCCAGAATCCATTCTTTTCTTCTTTTCCCTTCGTGCTCAGCCTCCTGGCATCCATGGTAGGGAAGAAAAGGAAGGGGAAAAAATGGAGGAATGAGAAGGATGAGGCTGGGAGGGGAAGGACTATCAGCTCTGTCCCTCAGGGTGTGACTTGGGAGAGGCAGGCGGAGGGAGGGAGCACTGGCATGGAGGGAGGCAGGTGCCTGGGCGTGGTCTGCCCTATAACCTAACTTGCTGTCTATCCTTGATAGGTCAGCTCCTTGCCCTGAGTCTTAATTTTCTTCCTTGCAAACTGGGGCTAATAATATGCCCCTTGCAGGGCCATTTTCAATAACAGTAGTTATAAAATGTTTAATGAAGACGAATCTGATCACAATACCAAAGAAGTGTGTAAAAGGGCCATCAGGAAGGTTAGGGCAGGAAGGTTCCAAACAGGAAAAGATCTTTTCTGGCCTCAGAGTGTCAGGAATACCTTCCTAGATGAGGGTGTGCTTTGCCTGAGTTTTGGAGGGAATAGATTTTAGTCAGGAGCCCCTGGGGTTTGGGGCAGGTGGCACTGCATGGTTGCGGGAAGAGGCCAGGGACAGATGGGGATCCTAGTGCAGCCCCATGCCTCAAGCCCCTGGCTAGGGCTGCACTTGCTCCCTCGTTCTTGTAACCCACCTAACAGCCCAGGGAGGGCCAATCTGTGGGAGCAGGGGTGGTGAGATGTGTGCTACATTTACTGTTAGTGAAGATTTTGGTGACTAACATTCACTGTCCTTCTAACTGCTGTCCCTATGTCCTCATCTGGTGACATCTCACACCCTCTAATTTTATCTTCCTTTCTACCCCAGCAATTTCTGGCAACAAAGACTGGGGTAAGTATGGGGCCAGTGGGAGCAAGGCAGGCAAAAACTCTGAGGTCCTGGGAATCCCCCCGCCACTTCCCCTTCAACAGAGGGTCTATGGACTTCACTGGTCACCAGGGCTGACAGCCCCCTCCCTCCTCGCCGACGCTAGGGCACCCTTGAGGATCAAATCATCGAGGCCAACCCTGCCATGGAAGCTTTCGGCAACGCCAAGACCTTGAGGAATGACAACTCCTCCCGCTTTGTGAGTGGCCATAGTGGCAGAGGATGGCTGGGGGTGGAGCAGATCATTAGGTCTTGTGGGAGCCTCTAGCAGGTCGGGCAGCACTGCCTGAGCCCCTGAGCTGAGGGCGGCCCCTGTGTTTTCAGGGCAAGTTCATCCGCATTCACTTTGGTCCCTCTGGGAAACTGGCCTCTGCGGATATTGACAGCTGTGAGTCCGGGAGAGTGGAGGGGAGGGAGGGGAAGGAGGGACAGAGGCTCAGCTGAACTCTTTGCTCAGATCTAGTGCTGCCTGCTCTTGGTATTTCTCTCCATCCCGCTGCCAATATCCATTGCAGGCTACCTCACCACTCACCAGAATGTCACACCAACCCCGCTGGGTCTTCGAGCCAGTCTTCCTGATTCTAATCTGACCCTAATCTGACCGTATCCTGTCCCTGCTTAAAAACTTTCTCTAGATCCTGTCACCTGCAGATGAAGACCCAGATCCCTCTTTGGCCCAGCCTGTTCACAGTCTTTTCTCCGATCGCTGAAAAGGGTTCTGCCCTCTGCTCCCGTCTTTACTCTGCTTAACTGTCTGCCGGGAGATTCCTAGTACCACTCTGGAGTGGTTGCTCATCCCGCCTAGTGTAGCCCAGTTGCCGAGACACCAGCTTTCTGGGCCACACTAACAGAGCACATGCAGAGAGGAGCAACTGTGCTGACTGTGCCCCACCTGGGAATACGTGACCAGATCCTGAGGGATAAACACACGCATACTGGCACACCAACAAATGAAAACCTGCACACAGCCTAGCATGTTTGTCTGTAATACCAGTGCTGAGGGAAGCTGAGGCAGGAGGATTGCAAGTTCCAGTCTTGCCTGAGCAATTTAGCAAGATCCTATCTCAAAATTAAATAAATAAGCCTAAAGATGTAGCTCAGTGTTAGAGCACCCCTAGGTGGTTCAATCCCCAGTACTGCAAAACAAGCAAACAAACAAAAAACCCCAACCCAAACCAAAACAAAACCCTACATTCACAGACACACCTATTCAACCCCTGATCACAAGGACACACATCACCACATCTGGCCAGAGACACACAGAGGTACAACAGGTACATCCCACACAATGACACAGGTGCTGGTGGAGAGACACCCTCCCAGCACATGCTGGCCTGTGTGGACACAGTACCCCTTGCCCCTCACGATCTCCTCTTCCCCACCCTGTGCCCCTCGTTGGGGTGTCCCCTCTGGGGAGGTACAGGAGAGGGCAGGCGGGTTCCCCTTTTCTGCAGATCTCTTGGAGAAGTCTCGAGTGATCTTCCAGCTGCCTGGCGAGCGTGGGTACCACGTCTACTACCAGATCCTCTCGGGCAAGAAGCCAGAGCTGCAGGGTAAGGGCCATGAATGGAGGCGGGGAGGCAGAACCCAAAGGGGCTGCCTGGCCCTTCCTGGCCCTTGGGATGGCTATTCCTCCATGTCCTGAGGGCCTACTTCACTGGGGACTCAGAGCCCATTCTATTCCCTAATTCCTACCTAGGGCTTCTGATTATTGCTGAGCTCCTGCCTTGGGCCACAGGATGGGCCGCTTAGCGCCATTGTCCTGCCAAAGTTACATAGCTTCTCCCCCAAACTGACATCCCTCCTGCCATCCAGAAATTAGAGGGCCTCTCAGCACCACAGGGTGCCGCCTGTGCTTTGGCACCATGAAGCTCAATCTATACGGTTGTCCATATCCAGTGCCCTCCTTCGCAAGCCCCTCAAGGGCAGTCTGGTCAGTCTTCTAGGTCCCAGTACTCAGCTCAGGTTCTGAGTCCAAGAAATGGCTGAGTAGTGGGCAAGGGAGTGAGATAGAGGGTCTGGGGCTCATTCCTCAGAGGACCACAAAGAAGTCCCTCAAAAATGTAAAACTAAAAACTAGAAGGGCCTGGAGTGGGCATAGTGGTGGAGCACTTAACCAACCATGCACAAGAGCCTGGAATCAGTGCCCAGTACCACACAATAAATAAAAATTAAGTTTAAATTGCTGTGAGTTTAAGGCTAGCCTGGGTTACATAGTGAATTCAAGGCCAACCTGAACTGCGTAGTGAGCCCCTGTCTCCAAAAGACAAAAACAAAAAACAAAAAGCCATGGACACGGTTGGGGATCAAAAACCCAGGTGCCAGAGAAATCAGAAGGGCCCTAGGCTCCTCTGGCTGGGCTCCGCTAGAACCCACTGTGCTGAGGTGGGGGAGAGAGAGCACCCCGGCGAGCAGCCCACCCCACCCTCCTGTTGCTGTACCGTAGACATGCTGCTTCTGTCTATGAACCCCTACGACTACCACTTCTGCAGCCAGGGCGTCATCACCGTGGATAACATGAATGACGGGGAGGAGCTCATCGCCACGGATGTACGGGTCATGTTGGGCAAGGGCTGAGCAGAGAACCTGTGGTGTGGGGGCTCATGGATATGTGGGCTGGGTGGAGACCAGGGAGCACTGTCAGTGGGGGCAGTGCCTAGCTGGACCCTAGAGGGGCCCATACTTCTCCGAACCCCATGTTCCCCACTCCCCAGCATGCCATGGACATCCTGGGCTTCAGTGTGGATGAGAAGTGCGCTTGCTATAAGATCGTGGGTGCCCTCCTACACTTCGGCAACATGAAGTTCAAGCAGAAGCAGCGGGAAGAGCAGGCTGAGGCCGATGGCACTGAGAGTGAGGGGCCCTGACCCTGGTCTGGCCTGGCCTTCATCTCAACCCTGATCACCATATCCTGTCCCTGATCATTATTAACCCTAACTCTTGTCTATGATGTTTGGCCTCAGCCTCATCTGTTTCTGACTCCTCAACTCCAGATCCTTACCTCGCTGAGGCTGACAGTGTACTAGCCCTGATTTGACTCCTCCCAGCTTCCTTCCCTTAACTCCAGGCTGATACGCTATGGCCCCCAAGTGCATTGTCCTCCTCCTTCCTTAGCCAGCCCGTCTGCCTGCCAGGTGCTGACAAGGCTGCCTACCTGATGGGAGTCAGCAGTGGGGACCTCCTCAAAGGCCTTCTGCACCCTCGGGTGCGTGTGGGGAATGAGTATGTGACCAAGGGCCAGAGTGTAGAGCAGGTGAGTTGCCTGAAAGCCAACCCCACCTGGGGACAGTGAAGGCAGGGTCCCCTCCTTGCCAGGGCCCAGCCCAGCCTGCCTTCTCCCCCAGGTGGTGTTTGCAGTGGGAGCTCTGGCCAAGGCCACCTATGACCGGCTGTTCCGGTGGCTGGTGTCTCGGATCAACCAGACCCTGGACACAAAGCTGCCCCGGCAGTTCTTCATTGGGGTGCTGGACATTGCTGGTTTTGAGATCTTTGAGGTAAAAAGTAGCCCCCAGCCCCAGGCTCTGTTCTCCTAAGATGGAGGATCCTGGGTGGGAGGTGGGCCTGGTGAGTTGGTGCACATCCCTGCTCCTGTGGGCCTCACTGTGTCATCTGCAAGGAGCCTGCTGAGCCGGCACCTCCTTCCCATAGTTTAACAGCTTCGAGCAGCTGTGCATCAACTTCACCAATGAGAAGCTACAGCAGTTCTTCAATCAGCACATGTTCGTGCTGGAGCAGGAGGAGTACAAGCGTGAGGGCATCGACTGGGTCTTCATCGACTTTGGTCTTGACCTGCAGCCCTGCATTGACCTCATCGAGAAGGTGGGCCCAGGGTTGATGCTGGTGCAAGGAGGAGAATATGTGCTTCGTGTAGGCAGACTACAGGTGCATGTGTAAATGTGTTGAATAGAGGAAAGTTAAAGAAAGCTGGAAAAATTAGAAATAATGAAAAAAAATTCTTTTCATCCGTCTCACAGCCTGTATCTTAACCCTTGAGTTAATTTCCTCCAGTTCCTTTGTTGTGGGCAATCATTTTCTTTATGGCTATAGATTCAATTCACTTCATACTTTTTCTTGGAAAATGTATGTTGAATATTGTTGAAGGAAGCAGAATAGATGATGTGGCAGATGACTCTCATCCTCAACTGTTGGGCATTTAGGTCGTTGATAGTTTTGTGTTTATTTTTTGGTTGACAGTTTTTTGCTGTTATGTCAGCACTGTTGGGTGTGGTGGCATAAGCCTATAGTTTCAGTTACTCAGGAAGCTGAGGCAGGAGGATCACAAGTTCAAGGCTAACCTGGGTAGTTTAGGAAGTTTTGGTCTCAAAAAGAAAAAAAAAAAAGGATTGAGGATGTAGCTCAGTGGTAGAGCACTCCTGGTTTCCCTTCTCAGTATCACACTCAAAAGATACCAGCACTCTGACAAGCGCAAGGTTGTGAGTTTGATCCCCAGTACAAAAAAAAAAAAAAAAAAAAACCTGCACTGCAGATAGTAATTTTCCCATTTAGCTGGTTAGGAAATAGAAGTTTTGTGAGGTGTAAACTTCCCATAGCTAGTAAGTATGGGAGCCAAAATGTGGACTTGGTGTCCTTTTTTTTCCTTATGTATTTGTGTGTGTGTGTGTGTGTGTGTGTGTGCCCCATGGATGTTGGGGTGTGGTGGTGCATACCTATAATCCCAGCACTTGGAAGGCCAAGGCAGGAGGATGGCCACAAGTTTGAGGCCAGCCTTGGGCTACATAGTGAGTTCAAGGCCAGCCTGAGGATTTACTCAAAAACAGAACAAGAGTGGGTATAGAGATGCCAGTTTGGATTTATTCATGTTTTATAAGCAAAGAAGATAATTAGGTGTGCTGTGACTCAGGCAGAAAGGAGATAGAAGCCAAGCCACAAACTTTTCTTTCTCATTGAAGGTGGGACTCCTGGGAGCTGGTCTGGTCTCCAGCTTTGACGAGATGGTTGGGGTTGGGGATCTGGAATGGCTTCCAGAGGGAGATGGTTTGGGAGACAAAGGTCTGGCTCAGCCTAGAAGGGCTGGCTCTTCAAGCTTGTTCTCTGTCCCCAGCCACTAGGGATCCTGTCCATCTTGGAGGAGGAGTGCATGTTCCCCAAGGCCTCAGACGCAAGCTTCCGGGCCAAGCTCTATGACAACCATGCAGGGAAATCACCCAATTTCCAGCAACCTCGACCTGATAAAAAGCGCAAATATCAGGCCCACTTCGAGGTGGTCCACTACGCAGGCGTGGTAGGTTTCCTTTGGAACCCAGCCCTCAGCCACTCTCCTCTCTCCTCCTCAGGTTGCCCCCTGTGGCTCAGCCCCTGTCTCATCTCCACTAGGTGCCTTACAGCATCGTGGGCTGGCTGGAGAAAAACAAGGATCCTTTGAATGAGACAGTGGTCCCCATCTTTCAAAAATCACAGAACAAGCTCCTGGCTACTCTCTATGAGAATTATTCTGGCTCCTGTTCCAGTGAGTACCCAGGGACAAACTTGCCATCCCCACAGGGGCCTACAGAGTGGCATTCCCTGCAGTGACAGGCCCTGTGTCTCTGTTAGCTGAGCCCCCCAAGTCTGGAGTGAAAGAGAAGCGTAAGAAGGCAGCGTCATTCCAGACGGTGTCCCAGCTACACAAGGTGAGTCCCAGATGAGGCCTTGTGTGGCCTTCACCAGCCTCCAGCCCTGTCCACTCCCTGCCGTGTCCCCTGCGCCCTGGGCGGGCGGCTGTTAAGACTTGCAGTGATGTTTAATTCCTCTCCACGTGAACATCACAGCAAGTCTGTGCTGCTTCCCGTCCCCATGCTGCCCAGGCAGGGCTGGGGGGAGGGGGAGGGAGCCGCAGGATCTCTTTGAGGGAAGAGGGCCTGTTGGTGGTGAAGACAGGAGGTTGTTGATGGCAGAGGGCCAGTTGTCCAAGGCGCAGTAGTGAAAGGACACAGGTGCAGAGCGTATTTAGGCCCAACCCACTGCGGCATCCAATTCTGGTTCTTTGCCCCTTCTGTGCTTCTCCCCACTCTCCTCACTCCCAGGAGAACCTCAACAAGCTGATGACCAACCTGCGAGCCACGCAGCCCCACTTTGTCCGTTGCATTGTTCCGAATGAGAACAAGACCCCAGGTAGTGTCCTCAGGGCCGGCTTGGGCAGCAGGGACACTGAAGGAAGGGTAACCGGGTAGAGACTGGAAAACAGTTCTCTCCTTCATCTCTCGGGGTCTGTACAGACTCACAATAAGCCCTGGCTGTTTTTTTCCTAGGGCCTGAAGTTGTGTCCTTAGACCTCTAACCTTGTCCTTTAACCCCCACCACATCCAGGGGTCATGGATGCCTTCTTGGTGCTCCACCAGCTACGCTGCAATGGGGTCCTAGAGGGGATCCGGATCTGCCGCCAAGGATTCCCCAACAGGCTGCTCTATACCGACTTCAGGCAGCGGTGCGTGGCTCCTCTCTTATCCTTGACTCACTCAGTTCTATCTGCAGCCCCACCCTGCCCTCAGCTCCAAGTGGAAGCCACAGCCTGAGGGACAGAAAAGCATAGGTTAGGGCCTAAAGGGAAAACATGTTCCAGTCTAGGGGGAGGAGGTGGGGGACAGTGTGGGGCTGGGTAGGCATCCCTGTGAGAGACTGGTGGCTCCCTGTGGGAGGAGAGTGGAGAGAGAACCAGGAGACTTGGGGTACATGTGGGAGGTGGGACCAACAGACCTTGCAGGTGACTTGGATATAGCATTAGAAAAAAAGAAAAGACCATGGGGACTTCCAGGATTTGGGCCTAAGCAACTGGGGAGCTGGTGGTAGATTTACTAATACAAGGCAGTTGTGTTTTGGGGGACGAGAGAGTAGTGGTGTGAGAACTGCCTCGCATATCAATTTGAAAATGTCTCCAGCAAGCATCCTAGAAGAAAAGTTGAAGGGGTGCTTGGGTTGTTTTTCTGGAGCTCAGGGGAGCAGGCAGACATAGATTGGGAGTTGAATGAGAATTCACGTGGACTGAGCACCTCATCAATACCATCGGCTTTTCCACCTCCCTTGATGGGTTTGATTTTGTCAGGTTGAAAATGTCGGTTGCTCCTTCCCTTTTGAGAGATAACATGGTCATCTGTGCTGTCCTTCGTAAATGTCTGTACAAACAGAGGGCCACACACCAAAAAAGGTAGCCAAGGAGGCATCACCATATCGGGGCACTGTGTGTGCGGGCACGCGCATAACCGCCTGCACCCATGCCGTGTGTGAGTTTGTTTTCATGTAACTATCAGTCTTGGAGATTGTTCTTTACCAACAGGCTTCATTCTGCATCATCATCCATTTTTTATGACTGTTAAATGATCCATATTCTAGTAAATCATATACTTTGTTTAACAAACCCTCTAAACGGGGCATGGTGGTGCAACCCTATAATCCCAGCACTTGGAAGGCTGAGAAAGGAGGATGGCTGTGAGTCTGAGGCCAGCTTGGGCTACATAGTGAGTTCAGAGCTAGCCTGAACTAGATAGCAAGACCCTATCAAAAAACAAAGCAAAACAAAGCAAGCCCTCCTAGTGAGGGGAAACTTTATGTGTTTGAGGTTTTTTCTTCATTATGTGGCCACATTGTACCTGACCCACATGGCCCCATACGTGTGTGCATGTTATCTTTTTTAAGGGGTGGACATGCCAGGAACCCTTGCTATTTTTGAGTAGAATTCTCTCCCAAATATTTCTTGTTTGTGATATGGTATAGCACATTACCTTTATATTTTTTTATCTTTAAAAATCATAAAAGTAGCACATTTGTAAAACTGAATCCTCTTTAAAAACTTGGTGCATTTAAACACCCCAAGGGTTTTGAGCAGAATGCTCCAGATCCCCAATATGATGACACCTCTGCTGCTACCTTGTTCAGTGTGTGCCATTGTGCAATCTGCACCAACCTCTAGGAGACCAGGAATGACACCCCTGCTACCTCAGTGGCCTACCCTGTCCTTGGCTTCTCCTTTCTCAGTGGCCTGTGTACTGTCCTCTGCTCACCAGCCCTTTCCTGCTGTCCTAGGTACCGCATCCTGAACCCCAGTGCCATCCCAGATGACACCTTCATGGACAGTAGGAAGGCCACAGAGAAGCTGCTGGGTTCACTGGACATTGACCACACCCAGTACCAGTTTGGTCACACCAAGGTTTGGGCACTCTGGAGTTAAGGCTGACCCCAGGTGAGGCTGGTCATACTGGGCACAGGTCACATCTGGCTGCCCTACCCCCCGGCTCCCAGGTGTTCTTCAAAGCTGGGCTTCTAGGCGTCCTGGAGGAGCTTCGTGACCAGCGTCTGGCCAAGGTGCTGACACTGCTGCAGGCACGAAGCCGAGGCCGCCTCATGCGCCTTGAGTACCAGCGCATGCTGGGAGGCAGGTGCGTGTGAGAAGGGGCAGTAGACAGGGTGGAGGCGTGGTCACTGTCCCTTGGTTTACAGAGCCACCAGATTCTCCACCTCTGGTCAGATTATACCCTGTGGATGGTTGGGGTGAGGTTCTATTCTGCACCCCCAGTCCCTAAGGCTCCATTTCCAAGTCTTACAATTTGGGTGAGAGCACCTGCAGCTCCAGTCCTGGGCATCCTGGAATTACTACCTGGAGAAATAACAATGGCATCCAGTGATTCCCAGGCCCTAGGCCAGATACTTTATTTACATTTTCTTGGTTAAAATGTGAGGCAGTCTTAAGAGGTAGGTGTTGTGAGTATCCCAGCCTAGGCCTGGAAAGTGAGCCCAGCGGTCTGACCCCAGGGCCTGGTGGCCTAATGCCACCCCACCCCCACTCTGTCTTTACTTCTGGTGGCTCCCTGGACATTAGGGCCTCAAGAGCCCCCCTCCCCCATGGAGGGTGCACATTTGTGGGGCTGGGCCACTCTCAACCTCACCCCTAACGCAGTCATTGGGTTCTCTGGAAGGCTCTTGGAAGCACTGAGTGAGATACCATGGGCAGGAGCTTAGTGGGATGCAGGGTAGGTGCTCGGGACCCTCTGGCCTCACCTGGAGGGAAGCATTGGGCCGGCTTCACAAGGGCTCCCTCTCCCTAGGGATGCCCTGTTCACCATCCAGTGGAACATCCGTGCCTTCAATGCTGTCAAGAATTGGTCATGGATGAAGCTTTTCTTCAAGATGAAGCCGCTGCTGCGCTCAGCACAAGCTGAGGAGGAGTTGGCAGCCCTGAGGGCAGAGCTGCGAGGGCTGCGAGGGGCACTGGCAGCTGCGGAGACCAAACGCCAGGAGCTGGAGGAGACTCAAGTCAGCGTCACCCAGGAGAAGAATGACCTGGCCCTGCAGCTGCAGGCAGTGAGTATGGAAGGGTAGAGGGCTCCCCTTGGTGACTTGGTGTCCCCTGGCACTCTGAGATCCCAGGCTGCTCTGAGGAAATGCTACCGCCAGGGTGGCACTGGAGTGCTCTGGATGTTTAGGCCTCTGAGGGGCCTTTCTTCCTACCCTGGAGGCGCCATGAGATAAGGTCTGTGAGCACGCGTCTGGGCCTCGTCTGTCCATGTGCGCTGATGCCCTTACCCCTGGAGTCCCACAGACTTGCAGATGAAGCCTAGCTCCCCAGCTGGCCCCTCCTGGCTGCCCCTGAAACAGATTCTTGCTTCCTCCTCTGGGTAAGGGCCATGGGAACCCAGGTGGCAGGTACAAGGGTCACAGCTAGAGGGCAGGACTAAAAGAGGGCCTGAAAACTCCCCAAGTCTGCAGTATAAATTGTGCTTCCTTCAGCACAGGTTTTGAGTATCATTTCAGTGCCAGTCCCAGACTAGTTATGGGAAGACAGAGGCCATAGTCATAAAAGTCAGCCACTACTGCAGGAGCAGTTATGTAGTTGGGCAGAGAAGAAACAAAGGGAAAAATTACCAGAGTCCCTCTAGGGACAGTGTCTCAGGTGTCTCAATGGCTGTGCGGGGCTCAACTTGCCTGCCATGGCCCACTTGCCCCTCAGAGGGCCTCAGCCCAGTGCATGGGAGTAGGCCATGGGCTACTCTAGACTCTTCGAGTTTCCCTCTGGGTTCCCCAGCCCATCTAATTGTCACCCTCTTGGTGGTGCCCTGTGCATCCCTCTCCCTGAGCCCTCCAGGGCCAAAAGGAGGCCAAGGCATTGGTCCCCAGAGCCCAGCAGAGGCTGAGCATTAAACCTTTATGTGGACAAAGTACTTCTTCTCCAGGGCCTGGCCTTGTGTCCCTCAGCTGACTCTCAACTTGGCCCCACTGTGCGTCCCCTCCAGGAGCAGGAAAACCTGGCCAATGCTGAGGAGCGCTGCCACTTGCTGATCAAGTCTAAGGTGCAGCTCGAGGCGAAGGTGAAAGAGCTGAATGAGCGGCTGGAGGATGAAGAGGAAGTGAATGCTGACCTGGCCGCGCGCCGGCGCAAGCTGGAGGATGAGTGCACAGAGCTCAAGAAAGACATTGATGACCTGGAGCTGACGCTGGCCAAGGCTGAGAAAGAGAAGCAGGCCACTGAGAATAAGGTATTGGGTAGGCCAGCTGCAGGATGGGCTCAAGCCCAGGGGCGAAGTTGGGGCCAGGCAGCTGCAGGTATCCCCCAGACTCTGCTGGGCCTCTGCCATGCAGCCTGAGGCAGATCACTGTCTTGTGTGGGCCTCAATTTCCGCATCTGTGGATGGGGTTAGCAGCACTTGTCTCAATAGCATGGTTGAGGATTCAGAGTGTGACTGGCATTTACTAAGCTCACAGTATGGGCCTCACACACCGTAGGTGCTCAGCAAATCCTAGCAGTTATCCGTCCTGGACTGTAAGCCCCTGGAGGGTAGGCAGGCCGTATCCCTAGAGCTGTCTCGCCCAGATGCCTCCTATCATTGAACACTCACAGTGGTTGTGGTTCACAGCATTGGCAGTGCTGACTCCATTATATAGGAGGGAAAAGTGAAGCTAGCGGGTGGTAAGCTGCCTGCTTGGGTTCTCACAGGTGTGCAGGACTCAGCCAGGACTAGGAAGCAGCTACCTCCAACCCCTGTGGACATGAGTGTCTGACATCTGCCTGTCTGTTACTATAGGCCAGGGCCTGTGGCCAGGCCTGAGCCTTTGTGCATTAATCTCTCCCCACACAGCCAGAGGGAGGGCTTAGCCTTGAGATGGGAAGCATGGAGGCTTACAGAGAAGTGATCACAGCTGGACCAGCGTGCAGGGAGGGACTTAATCTTGGTGACCCTGGCCTTGGAACAGGTGAAGAACCTGACAGAGGAGATGGCCACCCTGGATGAGTCAGTGGCCCGGCTGACCAAGGAGAAGAAGGCATTGCAGGAGGCGCACCAGCAAGCCCTGGGTGACCTGCAGGCGGAGGAAGACCGAGTGAGTGCCCTGGCCAAGGCCAAGCTCCGGCTGGAGCAGCAGGTGGACGATGTAAGTCAGGGCCACTCTGGGGATCTACGGGTGGCAGGTAGGTGCTGGGCAGTCAGAGCTGAGCCCCACCTGCTCCACAGCTGGAGTGCTCCCTGGAGCAGGAAAAGAAGCTGCGCATGGACACAGAGCGGGCCAAGCGCAAGCTCGAGGGCGACCTGAAGCTGACTCAGGAGGCTGTGACAGACACCACCCAAGACAAGCAACAGTTGGAAGAAATGCTCAAGAAGTAGGTGTGAGGGTGGCAGGCCCTCCCAAGCCTGACTGGTTCCTCCTTCCCTTCTGGGTGCTACCAGTCCCGTTACCAAGGAGGTTCAGAGTGTGTGTTTGTGGGGCGGAGGTGCTGAGACATGGGGGTCAGTAGGGCAGGGGTAGTGTTTTGCCTTTCCTGGACCAGTGCTGAAGGCAGCAGGGCCCTGGGCAGCAGGTGCACAGGAGGTGTGGTCACTTAGGGCCTCAGGAGTGGGGGTTAATGGACCAGGCAGGTGGGTGGCAGTTAGGCCTTCATGGTTCATCCCACCCTGTGCTCTTAGGAAGGACTCGGAGCTGAGTCAGCTAAACCTGCGAATAGAAGACGAGCAGCTCCTGGGTGCCCAATTGCAGAAGAAGATCAAGGAGTTGCAGGTGTGCAGAGGGTCCGGGAGGGCCAGGCAGGGTCAGACGTCCACCAAGCCGACACCCTATTCACCTTCACCCAGGCACGGGCCGAGGAGCTAGAGGAGGAGCTGGAGGCTGAGCGGGCAGCCCGGGCCCGCGTGGAAAAGCAGCGGGCAGAGGCAGCCCGGGAGCTGGAAGAGTTGAGCGAGCGGCTGGAGGAGGCGGGTGGTGCATCCGCTGGGCAGCGCGAGGGCTGCCGCAAGCGTGAGGCTGAGCTGGGCCGACTGCGGCGGGAGCTGGAGGAGGCAGCACTGCGACACGAGGCCACAGTGGCCACCCTGCGGCGCAAGCAGGCGGACAGTGCAGCTGAGCTGGGGGAGCAGGTAGACAGCCTGCAGCGGGTGCGGCAGAAGCTGGAAAAGGAAAAGAGTGAGCTGCGCATGGAAGTGGACGATCTGGGTGCAAATGTGGAGACCTTGGCCCGCAGCAAGGTGTCTGCCTTTTTCCTGTTTCCTGATTTGCCTTGATTCTTAAATCAGTTCTACCTGTAGTAGCTGACCCTGTCCTCTGACTCCCAGCTACCTTGTCCGTTACCGAGCCCACAGCAGCCTTGATGAACTACCTGATCCTGACCCCTGGATCAATATACCTGGCATCTAACCCTCAGCCCCCTGCAATCCTCGCCTCAAACCCTGACTCCTAAATGGCATTCCCTGGCTCCAAGTCATTTTGACCCAGCATCTAATTCTAACCTCAGATCCTTGAACTCTGACCTAATACATATCCTGACTTTCCTGTCTTCAACCCCTGCACCCCATCTTGATCTCTGACCTTTCTACTGCTCCTAACTTCTGACCACTGTCCCCAGCTCACTCCGTGTGTAGTATCCTAACATTCACCTGACCTGTTGTCCTTGGGACCAATCTAGGCCTCCCAATTCTGAGGGCCCTGTTAAGGTATGAGCCCAGTGGAGTCCCTGCTCCCAGACGTGAGGCTTTGATCTCCCTTTGGTTCCTGGGCCTTTAGCTTTTTAGTTCCTGATCCCAGGTCCCAGTCTCCGACTGGTGGCCCAGATCCTACCCTCTGATGCAGACTTGTCTTGACCTCTGACTTTGGGTCCCAGGCCAGTGCAGAGAAGCTGTGCCGGACCTATGAAGATCAGCTCAGTGAGGCCAAGATCAAAGTAGAAGAGCTGCAGCGGCAGCTGGCAGATGCAAGCACCCAGCGTGGGCGGCTGCAGACTGAGAATGGTGAGTCCAGGGTTCAGCTGGGCCACACCAGGTGGGGCCTGCCTTGGTGCTGTCCACACCAATTTGACCTGCCTGCCTGGCCCTCTGCCTGCCTGGCCCTCTGCCTGCAGGGGAGCTGGGCCGCCTGCTGGAGGAGAAGGAGTCTCTGATCAGCCAGCTGAGCCGTGGGAAGACCTCTGCTGCCCAGAGCCTGGAGGAACTTCGGAGGCAGCTGGAGGAGGAGAGCAAGGTTGCCAGCACTGGTGACTGTAGAGTGGGCTGGTGTGCACTGGGGCTATTGGCCCTGACTGATGCTAAGGCCACTGATGTTCCTGCAGGCCAAGAGTGCGCTGGCCCACGCAGTACAGGCTTTGCGGCATGACTGTGACCTCCTTCGGGAGCAGCATGAGGAGGAGGCTGAGGCCCAAGCGGAACTGCAGCGGCTGCTGTCCAAGGCCAATGCAGAGGTAGCCCAGTGGAGGAGCAAATACGAGGCAGACGCTATCCAGAGGACTGAGGAGCTGGAGGAGGCCAAGTGAGTGTCTGGAGGCTGGGTGCTTGCCAGTTTGCATCTGTGCCTGAGCCCTGCTGAGGGGCAGGGGAGACACAGGAGCCCTATTGCTGTGGGCCACTTTCCCTATATGTCCTCACCCTGTCTGGTCCATGGCCCAGAAAGAAGCTGGCCCTGCGACTGCAGGAGGCAGAAGAGGGCGTAGAAGCTGCAAATGCCAAGTGTTCATCACTGGAGAAGGCGAAGCTACGGCTGCAAACGGAGACAGAGGATGTGACCCTGGAGCTGGAGCGGGCGACCTCAGCGGCTGCTGCGTTGGATAAAAAGCAGCGACACTTGGAACGGGCTCTGGAGGAGCGGAGGCGACAGGAGGAGGAGACACAGCGAGAGCTGGAGGCGGCACAGAGGGAAGCCCGTGGCCTGGGCACTGAGCTCTTCCGGCTTCGACACAGCCACGAAGAGGCGCTTGAGGCCCTGGAGACGCTCAAGCGGGAGAACAAGAACCTGCAGGGTAGGACTAGGGTTGGGAGCCCCTTAGGGTTACCCTGGAACAGGGGTGAAGGAAGTAACCTGCACTGAGGCGGCCCCGCAATGCCCTGTTCTTTCTGTAGAGGAGATTAGTGACCTCACAGATCAGGTTGGCCTCAGTGGGAAGAGCATCCAGGAACTGGAGAAAGCCAAGAAGGCACTGGAAGGGGAGAAGAGCGAGCTCCAGGCGGCACTGGAGGAGGCTGAGGTCAGGAATGGCCGGGGTGGGCGGTGCTGACCCGTGAGTCCCTGGTCGCTCTGCTCTGTGAACACACCTCTACCGCCACGCCCACCCTGTACTGCCTGTCTGTGTTCCAGGGGGCCCTGGAATTGGAGGAGACAAAGACACTGCGAATCCAGCTGGAGCTATCGCAGGTCAAGGCAGAAGTGGACCGGAAGCTGGCGGAGAAGGATGAGGAGTGCACTAACCTGAGGTCTGGCTACTGCCCTTCCTCCTCCAAGCAGAGAAAGAACTGAAAGGCAGTGACTGTGCCCATGGTGGCACGCTGACCTGGACATCTAGGCTTTCTCTGGCACACGGCTTTATCAGGTCCCCATTCCAGGGGTGAACCTCCCTGAAGCTAAAGGATACCCAAGGTTACATAGTTGAGTTGACCCAGAGTTTACTGTGTCTGTCTCTGGGCCTCACTCCTGTCTGTGAACTTGCTATAAAGAGAAACAAGTAGCACAACGGGCTTTAAAACAGGGCAGGGTGACTCCTCCCCAAAACGGGTCTCCATGTCCAGTGGTCCTTGGGCATTTGTGAAGGCAAATTGTGTTTCTTATGCCACTCCTTTCTCGCATGCCCAGCCCAACCCTCATCCTGCCTTCCCACAGGCGCAACCACCAGCGGGCTGTGGAGTCTCTGCAGGCTTCCTTGGACGCAGAGACCCGGGCCCGCAACGAGGCACTGAGGCTCAAGAAGAAGATGGAGGGTGACCTGAATGACCTGGAGCTGCAGCTGGGCCACGCCACTCGCCAGACCACAGAGGCACAGGCAGCCACACGGCTGCTGCAGGCCCAACTCAAGGAGGAGCAGGCAGGGCGAGATGAGGAGCAGAGGCTGGCTGCGGAGCTCCGGGAGCAGGCGCAGGCCTTAGAGCGCCGCACGGCGCTGCTTGCTGCCGAGCTCGAAGAGCTGCGGGCTGTCCTGGAACAGGGCGAGCGCAGCCGGCGGCTGGCAGAGCAGGAGCTGCTGGAGGCCACTGAGCGGCTCAACCTCCTGCATTCGCAGGTGGGGATGGGACAAGGATGCCAACAGGGACGGGGGCAGGGGAGCCTGCTGGCCAGCTGAGACTCTGCTTCCCCCCAGAACACGGGTCTCCTGAATCAGAAAAAGAAGCTGGAGGCAGACTTGGCCCAGCTGAGCGGGGAAGTGGAGGAGGCTGCCCAGGAGAGGCGGGAAGCCGAGGAGAAGGCTAAAAAGGCCATCACCGATGTGAGGCTCAGCAGCAGGGTGGGGAGGCTGCAGGGCAGAGCACTCCCCTGGGACTCATCCCCTTCTGACCATGCCATCTCCTCCCCCACAGGCAGCCATGATGGCTGAGGAGCTGAAGAAGGAGCAGGACACAAGTGCACACCTGGAACGGATGAAGAAGACTCTGGAGCAGACAGTGCGGGAGCTGCAGGCCCGCCTTGAGGAGGCTGAACAGGCTGCCCTCCGGGGTGGGAAGAAGCAGGTGCAGAAGCTGGAGGCCAAGGTATATGCAGCTCTGTGAGTCTTTACCCAGTAGTGCGCGCGGCCGGGGCAGGCTCAGACAGCAGGCCCACCCACGGCTGTCCCCAGGTGCGGGAGCTGGAGGCTGAGCTTGACGCAGAACAAAAGAAGCATGCTGAGGCCCTCAAGAGTGTGCGCAAACACGAGCGTCGGGTCAAGGAGCTTGCGTACCAGGTAGGTGACAGGGTCTCCCTGCGGGGTGGCCCTAGGGCTGGCCCACTTGGGGCACACGCTGAGTCCCCTTCACCTTCCCAGGCTGAGGAGGACAGGAAGAACCTGGCTCGCATGCAGGATCTGGTAGACAAGCTGCAGAGCAAGGTCAAGAGCTACAAGCGCCAGTTTGAGGAGGCGGTGAGCACACTGTGGTTTGGGCATCAGGACTGGTCAGGATGCCAAGAGTGACTCAATCTTACTGGTGGCTCCAGGGCTTGGTGGTGGCCTGCGGCCAGGTGAGGTGTCCGTACAGGCTCCCCTGAAGGGTAGCAGCTCCGTCCCAGCTCAGTGAACCCCCAAAGTTCCTAACGTCTCCAGAAGAGACTAGCCTGAGCTCTGACCCAGGCGCCTTCCCGTGAGTAGGCCTGGAGGTGGCACTCAGGCGTCTTGAAGGAGTTTCCACTTCCTTTTTCCCGCCATGGGTCCTGGTGAGAGGTGAGGCGGGGAGAGTGGAGGATCAGAGTGACTGCTTCACTTACTAAAGGGGAACCAAGGCCCTGCATGTGTCCCCAGGAGCAGCAGGCCAGCACCAACCTGGCCAAGTACCGCAAGGCTCAACACGAGCTGGATGACGCAGAGGAGCGGGCAGACATGGCGGAGACGCAGGCCAACAAGCTGCGGGCGCGGACCCGGGATGCCCTGGGCCCCAAGGTGAGGGGCCGAGGGGCACTGCCCCCCGACGTAGGATGCGTGGGGTGGAAACAGACGGTGCAGCTCACTCTGCCTCCCTTGTCTCTTAGCACAAGGAATGACAGCCTGAGACCGCACGCTGAGGAGGGACATGTGCTGAGATCCTGTCATCTTTTCATCTCCATCCATGGCTACTCATCCTCCTAAGCCCCAGAAGCCCCTGAATAAATGCCATGTCTATTCCAACAGCTGTGTCGTTCTTATTCCTTGGAATTAAGGAGAAGGGAGGGGAACACAGTCTCAAGGACAAAATCAGGTCCACATCAGTCATTTAAAATAAAGTTCTTTAATAGTCTCCGTTTAATTGGTTTATTTGCTGTTAATAAATTGGCAACACAGGAAGGGCCAAAGATAAGTTCCCAGCCAGGCTCCTGTGTTCGGGCTCAGGCAGGAGATGCTGTCCTGGGGCAGGGCAGGCATAGCCACCTCATGCCCCAAGGGATGGAGAGAAGAGGTTCCCCACTTCTTGGGGAACCTCTTGGGATGAACACGGCGGCCAATGAGCAAACAGAACCAGAGGAGCTAAGGGAAGATGAGGGAGGGAGGGGACAACAGATGGGCAGGCCTGGGAAAGGTGGCATTCTCTGTACCCTCAGACCTGCCCAAGGCTCAGGACCTCTGCCTGGGCCCAGAGGCTCAGCTCACAGATGGGGGGCCCCTATCTCCCTTGCCACCCCTGGACAGCCAAGAAACTGGGCAGGAGCTCAGACAGAGCTATTTTCACAAGTCCTCTTCCTCTGGGCAGTCCAGCAGGGCCCCTGGGTTCTGAGGGATAGGTGAGCATGGTGCCCATCCTGATCATGAGGCTCCCCCAGACTCCGGGGCCCAGGGCCTGCAGGACGCTCCCTCCCACTGAGTCCGTACATCAGGACCTGGGACTGGCAGGCAGCAGAGGGGAGGCAGGGGAGGGGTGGGAACAGGCAGGGCATGTGGCATGGGCACCCACGTGCACCTGCGCTGGCCCTGGCCCAGCAGCCTCCCAAGGCCTGGTCCCAGGTCACTCCTCAGTGAAGTCCCTGTCTATGTCCATGTAGGGCTCTTCAATGTAGCTGACAAGGGCAGAAGGTGACTGGCGGTCTGGGTTCAACAGGATGGACACTGTCTCCTTCCAGTATGAGAAGCTGATACAGGAGCTCTGAATAAAGAGAGAGGGGCTGGAGGGAGCCTGGAGGACCCAGGCCAAGCCAGAACCCTGAGGGACAAAGAGCAGCCTGCCCCGTGACCCCGGTGAGGACATTGCACCTGGAACAACCCTCCCCTGGGTCTGTGTGCCCACTGCCCGCCTGCCACCCACTCGGGACTGGGGTACTCACGTTCTCCAGGCAGGTGCTGTCCTTGTCTTTGTGCAGGTAATGCTGCTGCCAGAAGCGCAGTAGATTGTGAAAGTTGTTGAGCAGGAAGCCAGGATACTTTTTGCTGTGTTCCATTCGCTGCAGCAGGCGCAGGTACAAGGGCAGCCTCTCTTTCCGTCGGGCCAGCATAAGGATCACCAAGCTGGTGTTGAGGCAGCTGACGTTCTCCTGCAAGGCCACAGGCAGCTGCGCTGGGTCTATGCTGGCAGCCCCAGGGGATGCTGGAGATGGTGGGTGGACCCCAGACAGTGGGGAGGGGATCCCAGGCCTGGGTCCTGCAGCCTTGGCAAGGCTATGGGCCACCACGGAGCAGCTCATGCCTGAGCACCTTTGTGTTCCCCACACCCGCCCACCCATCCCCATTCCCACCCTGATGGCACCAGCATCTGTCCTAGTCTAGATCTTGGTTTGGCTATGGCTTCTTCTAAAAGCTTTAATCCCTTGGCAAAGCTGGGTACACATGGTAGTTATAGTGATCGCATCTTAGAACTTTCATTCTGCACTAGACTGTGCGCCTTGGGAGGGAAAAGTCTTGGTTTGTGTTGTTCTACGTGTATACATGTATCTACCCTCCCTACCCCAGGGCCTGGCCCCACTATGGTTTAGATCTAAAATATCCTCTAAACATTTCTTGTGTTCCAAGGTGGGGCTGTTGGAAGGTGATTTGATCATGGGACACTATACTCATCAATGGATTAATCCACTGATGAGTTCAGAGTTGAATGTGCTGTTAAGGTGGGTCCTGGTCAGAACAGGTGGGTATGACCCGGAAGGGTTATTCTGTCCCTGACTCCTCCATTCTCACTCTCTGCTTCCTGGCTGCTGTGGGTTGGCAGCTTTCCCCTGCTATGCCCTTTCACCATGCCACTTCTTTGGAGCCAGTTAACCATGGACCAAATCCCTCAAAACCATAAGCCAAATTAAACCTCTCCTCCTTTAAACTGTGGGTGTTGAGTATTTTGTCCTAGTGACAGGAAAGTGACTAATACACTTCCCTGCATGTTTGTTAGACAACAGAAAAGAACTACCTCAGAGAGGAGGTTGTATGTCCCCATTTTAGAAAAGTAGGGAGTAAAGTTCAGAGAAAGGAAGGTTGTCCAGCTGTTCAGTGAAAGAGCTAGCGGTATTCTCAGGTCCAGTTCTATAACCTGGCACATAAACAGGGAGTTATAAGAATATAGTGCCCATTATTATTATTATTATTTTCCTTTTTGAGACAGGGTCTCACTATGCAGTACAGGCTGGCCTTGAACTCACTTTGTAGCCCATGCTGGCCTCAAACTCACAGTGATCCTCCTGCTTCAGCCTGCTGAGTGCTGGAATGACAAGTGTGCACTATTATGCCCAGCTCATCTTTGCCTGACTCAGTTTGTGACCTTCAGAGATTTGCTGCCTGCCTTGCTTTTGGCCCCATGTAAACCGGCAAAGCCCTTAAAAGAGATACGTTTTGATTGAAGTAGGAGTCACAACTATACTGGGCTCCAGGATGAGGGAAATGGTTTCCAGTCTACCTTTCCCAAGTGCCTACTGGCCAGGGCCTCTCACCTGGGTCAGTGTCTGCACATGGATGATGTTGATGAGGCGGAAGAGGAAGGACATCTGCGTGGGCACCTGGGATATGTAGGCGAGCAGGCGGCACTCAGACAGGACCTCGGCCACTGCAGAGGGAGGCAGAGGTGTAACAGCAGGCTGAGGCCCTGTGGCCAGGCCACCTATGGCTCTGGGTCTTGACTCTGTATACCTCAGAGATTCTCATTATCAAAACAACTAAAGAACGAACTGCTGTAGCCAGAACAGTCAACCCCGACATGGTCCTTTGGAGCCACGCTCAGGGAGCAGCCCTCCTGCAGCCCCCCTAGCCAGCCTGGCACCAGACCCGGCTCCTCTGTATTAAAGAGTGTTCGTTCATAAGTAGACAGATTGATGATACAAATTAAGAAAAAAGAGTGAAAAGCTGAGTGTGCTGATACATGTCTGCAATCCCCACACTCTGGAGGCAGAGGCAGGATTACAAGCAAATCAGCCAAGACCAACCTGGGTAACTCAGCGAGACCCTCTCACAAATAAAAAAATAAAAAATAAAATAGGCTGGGAATATAGCTTTGTTAAGAAGGCCCTGGATTTAATCTCCAGTACCACCGAAAACAAGAAACACAAAACAAAAACGAGTGTGAGACACCACGACTCATTTTCTACAGCTCCTAGTGTCACTCGCTCCCCGCACAGCTCTCCTGTGCGCCTGTGCCCTGTCAGGGTCACAATGCACCCGAGTCCTGAGCAAATGGCTTACACTGACTGCAAGATGGGGACAATAGCTGACTCTACCAATTTCCATGTGGCTGTTTCCCTGAAATAGACCCTTTCAACTTTTGAGAATCTGCTGGATGCCACAGACCTCATAGGAAAAAAAGCACGTGTACACAAATGCCCAGAAGTGGTGTGATGTACTGAAACAAAATCTATGTATATAAAAAATTAGTTGGCTGAGGTAGGAGGAGTGTTGTGAGTTCAAGGCCTGCTTGGGCTACAATGCGAGCGCAAGGCTGGCCTGAGCTACACAGTGTGACCCTGCCTCAAAAAAACCAGGGCTGGGAGTTTGGCTCAGTGACTTAAGTGCCTGTCTGACAGGCGCGAGGTTGCGAGTTCAATCCCTGATGCCGCAAAAAAAAAAAAAAAAAATTAGTTGGGACAGTCAGAGAAAAAGAATTTTGAGGGAAATGTAGTTTTCTCAGGGTCATCTTCAGATTTTATTTTTAATGCAAAATGTTTATTTGAAAATACAGTATTCACAACAAAAAAGATATGTCATATAGCAGGTTTCTCTTGATACATTGAGGCAAAAGTTTTGTGTTAATAATTTGTTGGATAATGTTTCATGTCTATATTTTTTATCTTAAATAATTTCTGGGAATATAGTAATAGGCAAAGTGCTGATGATTGTTACTGTCTTATTGGCTGGTTGTGAAATTGTTTTGATTTCTTATTTTCCTTTTGTTTAAAAAAAAAAAATGCCCAGAAGTGTCCTCGAAGTTCTAGGCCCCCCCCTCCCCCAGCAGGTCCAGTACACTGCTGCACAGGGATGCAGAATCCCAGGCAATCCCAGCCCGGAAGGGTGGCAGGTGTGTGTGTGTGTGATGTTTTTGCATTTTGCTGACAACGGAGGCTTTCCTTTATCAAAATGTTATACATGCTCATTAAAAGAAGCAGAAACAATAGGCAAAAAAAGCAGCTGAACAAATTGGCCAAGACCAAAGACTACCACCTTGACACCAGCCATGCAAGTGTGAGGGCAGCTACTTCTGCTGTTCCGTCTCCCGGCTGGAGGCCGGTGTCTGACACCAGCTCAGGCAGGCTGCATGCACTTGCCCTGGCATCCTGGCTTTTCCTTACCTTTCATATCCACCTGGTTTTCAAATCGGTCCAGTGACAGAGTGACACAGCGCACCAGCATGTTGGAGTCCACGAGGGAGCTGTTGATCTGCTTCAGGAAAACCTGGAACTGAAGCAGACACGGTGCTCACGGGAGGCCGTGGGCTGCTGGCCAGGGCGCAGAGTGGGCAGTCACCTCATGGACATCAGCGATCCTTTGCCCCAGCCCACTGCTCTGCAGACAGACGAGCTGAGTGGCCTGCTCTCTCCCCGTCTCCTGCTAAGATGCTCTGATGCTTTGTCCAGTGGTTCTGCACTGAGCACACTGTTCCTCTAACTTTAACTTAAACTAGGCTCAGTTGGATCTGTGTCACACACTCATGGAGCCCAACATGCCAGGCCCACTTCTTTCACGGCTTCCCACTGTGACGTCCACCACACTGCACCCAGCTGTCATATCCCACCTACCCCCACCCTCACTCCCTTATAAGGAGCTGAGATTTTCATCCCTGTATTCCCAGGGTCTAGCAGAAGCTGGCACAGAGCGATGCTCAGGGAATGTTCACTGAAGACTGCCCACGGGATCCCAGCAAGCGCCGACTGAAAACTCACACCAGAAGGTGGTTAAACCAGGAGCACCTCAAGGTGTCTCCGGGACAACGCCGAAACTCCGCAGGGCCCTAGGTCAGCCTTACCTTTGCATCGGTGTTGATGTATTTATTGAATCTCTTGAATGCATCAACGTTGAACTTCATCAGCTCTCCCAGAAGGTCAAAGTAGCTCTGCAGCACATCCCTCGACTTGCACTCACTGTCCACGATGCAGTAGAGGATGTGCTGGGGTGAGGAGGGATCAGGGTGAAGGTGTGGATGTGGCTGCCCCTGGCTGGCTCCCACGGGCGCCTGGCATGGAGCTCAGACAATACATGTGCTTTGAGCAGGCATTCAGGCTGGCCTAGAGTCCTCCCTGAGGATACTGGTGATGCCAAGGACAGGGCCAGGGGACACAGCTTACTAGCAGAGGCACTGGGTTGGGTATACAGCATGGCGCCAAGGACAAGGCCAGGGGTCATGGCTTACTAGCAGGGGCAGTGTATACAGCACACCTTTCTCTCACCTGACCAGGACTCAGAATTGAAGCCCCTGAGCTGTTCTGTGGTCACGAACATGACCAGAGCTCTCCACCTGCCAGGCCCAGTTCTAACACTGGCCCCTGCCCAAGCACTTAGGCCCCGCAAGTAAATGAAGGACAGAATTTAAGGGTGCAAGACACTCTCTGTCCTGATGGGTTCTGTGTTTATGAATGGGACTGTTAAAGTTTACGTCTAACTCAATGAATCTTTATCAAGAACATAAAGCCAATTTAACTTCCTGATAAAGTTTTCTATGACAATTAAACTGTTTCCAAAGTTTTCCATTTTCTTCTTGAAATTACACTGATTTGTACCAGTTCTTTTCCATATGAGTTTTATGACAATCAATGCATCAGTTTCATGACTATATCGATTTTTTAAAACCAATTAGAACTTTGGCCATTTTGCTCCCCACCTGTTGCTTTTTCTGTAGATCATTATTCAATATGGAAAATTAACTTTTACTCAATACCAGAAGATCAGGTTCCAAAGACCTTGCTGAATACACTAGGTCAGTGGTGGCGAACCTGTGGCCCATTCCACACCAGGCCGTTTGTATCACTGAAAGCTCTACAAGGTTCGCCATCACTGCTGTGGACCCTCTCCCTCCTGTGTGGCCACCCACGTTCCTCAGCTGCTCCTTGAGCACCCACAGGGAACCCACAGTTGGAAACCCAGGGCAAGCATGAGGGCGATCTGCACCAGCATTTAAAATAGGATCCGCTCGGTTCCTGACAAACTGTTCACGGCTCGGGACAGGACAGCAATGCGCGGGGCTGGGGAGGACGGCCACCCGACACCCTGGCTCCTCCAGGCCCTACCTCCAGAAGGCCTCGCTTCAGCAGGAACATCTGGTCTGCATAGGAGGTGGTCCCCCGGAGGAAACTCTCCACAGCCCGGGCTTGCCAAAACCTGCAACCCAAACATTGACTCCTGGCCCATGTGGCTAAGGCTACCCTTCCTGGTCCAGGTTCAATCCCCGCCAGGGGTAGAGATGCTGGCTGCCTTTTCATTTTTTCAACATTTACTGAACATCTACCAAGCTTCAGAGCTCATGTTAGGCCTTGGGGAAACAGCACTGAGTGAGAGAATTTCGTCCTCATGGAGCTGACAGCTCAGGGTCAGTCTGGAAAGGGCTGGGTCACAGAGAAGGTGGCATTTAGGCTCAAAGAAATGGCTTCAGCAAGTCCCATGTAGAAACATTCTAGGCTTTCTCCTTTCAGAAGAATGAGACGACACAGAACTGGGACCCAGAGCATATGTGGGGAGAGGCGCACACATGGGCTAGCCGCTAAGCTTGCGTGAGTGGGACCAGCCTGAGGGACAGGTAGCTGATGCTGACCAAGTGGCGCAGAGGGCTCGGTTGGGTCCATGCGGGCAGTCTGGACAAGGCAGGGTGAGGTGACAGGGACCCACTGGGGACAGAGCCCACTAATGATTTCAACCCAGCCCTGGTGGAATTCCTCCCGCCCACAGCCTCTGAGCATCACTGCTGAGGGGTCTGAAGTCGGAGCGGACCTCCCTGTTGGCCAGCCCCTTGCAAGGAAGGGCTTCCTTCATTCCCACAGCTCTGGGGCAGGCCCTGGCTCCCCTCCTTCCCACACTGTACTGACACAGGTTTCTTTTCCCTCTGGTCCCCACAACCCCAGGGAATGCCACGTGGGCAGGGCCTATGTCCCATTTCTCTCTACCTTGCCAGTGCTAGCACATTACAGGTGCTCAGTGAACACCGGGTCGCCTCTCAACACATCCTGCTAGTGCACCAAGGAGCACGGTACTTACCTGCCGAGTCCCACAGAGCCAGGCGGCAGAGAAGTCCCCCAACCCCACCAGAGCCCACACTCTCGGGATGGATGCTGGGCATTTCTAACTACTCGAGAGACTTGTGGACCTGCGGCTCCTGGCCCCTCAGAGGCGGCAGGACCTGCTCCACACTCACCTGAATGACGACTCAGCTGGCTCCTTCTTCATGACCTGCAGCAGACGAGTTAATAAGCCCCTCTTCCCATCGCACACCAAACTCCTACAACAGAGACAGAGGATTGGCGACAGATCTGAGATGATGGGTCACTCTGCTGGCTTTGGTGGGTGAAAAAAAGGGGTGGTATTCCTGAGTCTGTAGGGTATCTTTCTGCTCCACCTGGGTCCACGGCACTCAGAGACTCCTGCAGTCATCAACCAGCAGCCAAGTGGCGGGAAGAAGGCCACTTACACTGCAGCTGGGTCTGACACAGGCCACCACGGAGTCTGCCCCATGGGGCAAGTCCAGCAGGGTGGTACCCGGCTCCTCCTGCCCCTAGGTTCAGTTCTAGCCCTGCCCACTGCCTCCAGATCTATAAAAGCAGAGGCAGTGGGTGGGGAAATGACTCTCGCCCTGTCATGGGAAAGAAGATGGCCAGGCTGGGTTCTAGGCCCTTGTCAAATATCTCTTTAAATAAAGCAGTGCTCCCCCCATATAAATTTATTTGTTTGTTTATTTTTGGTAGCAATGACCTCTGCACTAAGCTACATCCCCAGACTTTTTAACAATTTTTATTTTGAGACTGGGTCTCACTATCTCACTAAATTGCCCAGGCTGGGCTCTAGAAGGTGCACTCCTCCTGCCTCGGTCCTCACAGTGCTGGGGCTATGGCCATGCACCGCCACACCTGGCTGACAGCTCTGCTTTCATACCCTGCAGACATCAGGCAGGGCCGCATCCAGTTTTATATGAATGAGATTCTACTGCCTTCAAAGAGGGGCTGGGAACTTACAGTGCTGGGTGCCGGGCAAGATCCACCCTGCCCTGAGCCTGTGAACCTGTCACCTCACCACCTTCTCCAGGGGACACAAAAGGAGCACATCAGCCAAAGTGCCCTATGCGTGTGACAAGGGGAGGGGCAGAGCACTGACAGCCTCCAGCAGGAGACTGCTTGGAGCTGCTCTCTGCTCCCTCTCCTGTGAAGGAGAGGTGACGAGGGCACTTCTCTCCTAGGGCTGAAGCTTTAGCAGAAAAAATGCAGAGACACAAGCCACGTGGCACACAGAGGCCTCTAGGATGTCACAGCTCAGAGGACAAAGGGCAAATGTGCACACCCGTGCGTGCCCCTGTGAGACCCCGGAGCGTGCGGGGGAGTGGTGGTGCACTGGGGGCACAGCTGCCTGCCCCCCTGGCTCACCTGTCAGTGTTGAGGACGGCTTCCACCTCGGGGATGTTGGCCTTGAGCGAGATGGCACTGAGTTCATTCAGCTCCTGGTTGTTGAGGAGCAGGTACTTGTTCCTGAAACAAACCGATGGGCTAGGGGTTAAAGGACAGGAACTGGGGCTGCTGGTCAATGCTGTGCCAGTGCAGGAAGTCCCCATGCTCTTCAGGTGAAGAGGGAAGCTGGAAACTCTCCGGGCATGTTACTACCGGGCCCTGTCACCCTGCACCACCACTCTTCAGGAGGAAACCCAGGACCTTAGCATCTCTAGGCCCTGCGGTTGTGCACTGCACATTTCATCTCGACCTCTCAAAGGCACCTAGCCTCAGCATGCCCGATTAGACCTGAGATCCCACTCCTCCAGCCTGGCCCTGCTGTGGCCACAAGTCATAAGCAGAGGCCTGGTTACCTGTGACACAACCAGCCCCTTACAGGTCTGTCACCAGCTTCCTACACAGTCTCCCATAGACATCAGGTCCTCACACAGCTCCCATAGCGCTCTCCAGAACAGGACCCGGACCCTGTCACTCTGTTTAATAACATGCCTCTTCTGCTTCCCACTGCTTTGGGACATTAACTTCTAGGGCTGTGAACCACGCCCCAAGGCCATGGACCACCTATGAGCTGTGACCAAGCCGAACCCCCATCAGTCACACCACTGGACTGCCCTGGTTTTCCGGACCACATCACACCACACTCCAACCCGCAGGGGCTTCTGCATGGGTTCCGGCTACAACACGCACCCTCGCCCTCTGCCTTTTCACCTCATTTACTACTAAGCACCCTTCCAGCCTCGGCTGTCAAGTTACTTCTGCAAGGAAGGGTCCCTGAGCACTGCCGGCCAGTCAGGACCTTGGACAGCTGTCCCCTCACAGAATCAGGCTTCTTCCCTCCCAAATACCACGTCCATTTGTTACCATATATTCATGCCCTGGTGACACTCTGAGAAATGTGTGACGTCCTTCCCACACCATACCCTTTATGACAGCAGGGGCTGTGGCGACCCTCAGTCACCCGTGCCCCAGCGTGGCATACAGAAGTGCTGATTTGAAAGTCAGATGGAAGCTAAGGACTCACTCTCTCAAATGACAAACAAAAAGCCCACTGCACTTTCACAACTTATGGTTGTAAAAAAGAGGCGAGTGACACACAGTGAGAGCAAGTTTAATCCTCTGGGCCACATTTGTTTTCAGGTATGTTCTGTTTGCTCATCCAGTGTTCCCAAAGAATTTAAACACTTAAAAATCAGAACTCGATCCCTCTGTACTGCAAAACCAAAGCAAACCAAACCAAACCCAGGACCTTTCATATAAATCGTCATTTCTGCCTTTCTTTAGGGAGGGGAGGTGATCAGAAGTGGTGTAACAGTGGGCCTGGGTTCCCCACGGCTGGAGTGGAGCAGCAGCCTGTCATTCTGAAGGTCAAGGGTCAGATACTACTCCCCTTCCTTACACTGTTTTTCTTACAGCACAGAATCATGCTCCTCTACATTCTCCATCAAAGATTGAAAAAAAAAAAAAAAGTAAGCGAGCAGAATATCTCAAGAAAAATGGGTGAGAACATGTCTCATGGAAGGGAAAAGCCCTGCACGTGTCCAGCCAGCCAGCTCTCCCGTGTGAGGTTCAGAAGGCAGCTGAGTCCTAGGAAGTAGGGGACAGCATCTCCTCCTGTAGGGACGCACACGTACTTACTCGTGGTGATCACTGAAACTCTGAAGAAGCCTCAGAAACTGGATCTTCAAGGTGATGTCCTGGAACACATGTGAAAGCCAGAGTCACAGGGTTTCTAAATAAGACAAGGCCAAGGCTCTTCTGAGAGCCTGGCATGACACTCTGCTTCTTTGAACCTTTGTCCTCACACACATAAGGACTTTTCTTTAGTTAGAAAATCATCTGATCAGACCTCCACATCTGGCCAATGGCAAAAGAAATGAATATGGACCTTTCCTGCTTCAAATATTCTAGCGTAATGGATTTGGTTTTCTGTTTTGTTTTGTTTTTGGTGGTGCTGGGAATCAAACCCAGGGCCTTCTGTATGCAAGGCAAGAACTCTACCACTGAGCTACATCTCTAGTTCAGCATGCTGGATTTAAAAAACAAAAACTGCCCCAACTCTTTTAAATGTAAGGCTATATTCATAGACTGGAAAGGAGTCTGGAGGCACCAGAAATGAAGCCCTGAGTCTGGAGTGTGGAGCCCAAGGGCTGATGCTCAGGTACAGGTACGGGAGGGCAGCGTGTGGAGGAGGAAGGGTCCCTCGTCACAGCCGGGCTGGGGTTCTAATGTGCTGCAATGACCAGATCGGACTCCGGGTCTGTGCAGAGACCTGGCCTATGGTCCAGAGAGCTGTCGGAGAAGCCTGGCTCTGCCCAGTGCACAGCTGGCATTGGAGGAAGCCTCCCAGGAGAACTGGAAACGCACACTCATACCGGCAGAGTGGCAGGGTCAAGATGCTCAACAGGAGAGCTGACCATGGGACAGATGTGGCCCCCAAAGTACCTGCCAGACAAAAACAAGGGTGCCCTGTAGAAACACTTTCGGGGCGGAGGCTACACAGTTTCCCAGGAAAGCAAACCCTACTGAAGGTGGCCACAAATGTTACAAAAAGAGAGGCAACACCTCACCCTGCAGGGCTGATGGACCAGAGACAAGAAAGACCTGAGAGTACAAAATCAAATGATCCAAGAAGTACCATGCAACCGAGGAGAAAGACCACAAGAGTCACATGATGAACAGAGACCATGCATTTGGAAAAGAATCAGAATGCCTAAACATGTAAAATATATTCACTTAAAATTAAAAACTTAGTCATGAGTGGTTATTCATGTCTATAATCCCAGCGCTCTGGGAGGCTGAGACAGGAGGAAGGTGAGTTTGAGCCCAGCTTGGGTAACTTACCGAGACACTGTCTCAAAATAAAAAAAATTAAGGGCCGGGGAGGTAGCTCAGCATGAAGGCTCTGGGTTCAATTCCCACCAAAGGCAAAGTGGACTGCAAGGCACTGGGGAAGCCGTGGAATCCAGAGGTCAGGGAATGCAGTGCACGGGGCCCTGAGGCCTGACAACACAGCACCTCAGGGTTCCAGAGCACTTTGGGTTGCATGTTGCCGGGTGGGCTGCCAGCTGGAGGGCAGCAGGTGTGGAACTATGACTTCCTCTTGCAAGAAAACAGAGCGCAGACCCCGTGACTCCTTCGAGCTTTCACAATAAGCTGAGTGGCACGAAGGCCTCTAACTCCCAGCTCTAAGGGACACAGGCAGAGGTGAGTCCTGGGCCTCCAAAGTCCAAAGCACCCCCAGTGCCCAGAGGCAAAACCAGTTATCAGGGGATGCAGCACCAAACAAGGCAAGCGCTGGCGAGGGGGCAGTTCTGCCTGGAGGGAGTGAGCGCCCCACCCCAGAGGAGCACGGGGAGCTGACTGGAGGGCCTCAGGCAGGAGGATGGCAAGTCCAAGCCCAACCCAGGCAACCTACTCTGTCTCAAAAGAAAAAATAAAATTGGGCTTGGGATGTAGCTCAGTGTGAAAGCCCTAGGTTCAATCTTCAGTGCCAAAAAAAGAGAAAGTATTTCCACAAAGATAGATGTGTTGATGCATATCTTCTCTAAGTCAGCTTCCACTGAGGGGGTCACAAAGTATGACTTTCAGTTTCTGCTCTATGCCCAAAGAACAAGGGGGTCAGAGGATCAGCAGCAGGGCTTCAAACAACTGCTAGCAATTAAAGTCTCACGTGCCCCTGGGGTCCCTTGCTTACCGGGCTACAGTCACAGTTTTGGTTGTGACCATGGAGGACGAGGGCAGATGCTGAATGTTTTCTCCAAATCAGCTTGTCAAACAAATTATTGAGCCCAGGGATCAGCTTAAACTCTGCAATCATTCTGTGAACCTGGACGGGGTGGGAAGGGAAAAGCATAAAAACAAATATGCTTCGAAGGCCCAGCAGTCAATAACGATCCTTAGGATGAAGAAAGTGAGTGTTGAGGTTTAAAGAAAACATCCATACACAAACACATCTTTTAACTTTGCTCATTACTGCCTTCAAGAGTCCTCCAAATCATACTGTGTGAAAGGACCCATTTTAAGAGTGTGGGTTTTGGATTCAGCTAGTCCTGGGTTTACTCTTAGCTTCACCATGAGCTAAGCAGTAAGGACAAGGCTCCTTCTCATAGCCTTGAGATTTGCTGAGTCCCGTTTCCTTCCCTGTAGATTGAGGGACCTTGCTCCTCCCTCCTGCTTTAAGGCTCAGGAAACCCCAGTATGCCTGGAACTCTCCTGCTGGCCCAGGTTTCCTAAGTGGACACAGTGCTGGGCTCGGACCCACCACCTCGAGCCACATCAGATCAGCAACCCTTTCAGTGCATGGCAGGGCAGTCTTTACTCCTCGAGTTCCTGAGGTAAGATGCTTTCCTGGCCTAAGCAGCAATGCTGTCTAGAGACGCTGCCCACTGCAAATGACAGCAGAAAGACTCCAAGCTCTAAAATCAGCCTGGTTTCCTACAAGGAGGAAAACAACCAACACGCTTTCCTGGCTAGAGATGCCGTTCTGAGAAGGGCTGATGAAGACACTCCTGGCTCACCACAAGGAGGCAGCGTTTGCTGCTGACTCCCCCATTCCAGAGGCTGGGGAGGCACCCACCTGGTTCCGCTGCCGCCCCATCAGCAGCACACAGAGGACATAGAGCACTTCCAGTTTGTACATGATCTCGTGCATAATCTTCATGGACTGGGGCAGCTGGGTCCTGGTGGAAGTGTGAGGCAAGCCGTTCTCCTCAGAAGTGCCTGGAGGAGGGAACACAGTGGAGGCTGACAGCCCCGAGAGAGGCATGAGTGCCGGCCAGTGAGGAAGCCCGGTCTGCTCTCAAGCCCGCTCTGAGTAGACTGGAACTTACAGGGCCTTGGACAGGGCCTGAGCCCACATCCAAGAAATGAAAGCCACAAAACTGCCTCCCACACCGAGGCGAGCTTATGGTATAGGAGATGGGGTGCTGCCAAACTGGCGGGGCAAATAAGCAGGACCTGTCAATCACAACATCCCAGGACAGTGTCAGGTAATTCCCAGGACTCCCGATGTGGAACTTCTCGGGGGCTCCCGTGAGCTAAGAGACCAGAACCCAGGAGCAGCCCGCTGTTGGGGCTCCTCACAGTAGCCACTCTGTCTCTTTTATTTTTGCTTTTATCTTTTCCTCTCTGTTTGGCCCAAGTTTGCACCACAGAACTACTTCTTCCTTTACCCCTTCACACCTCGCTTTTCAAATAAACTTGTGGCACTGTTTCCGGCTTGTCTCATCCAAATCTTTCTTTGAAGCAAGAAGGATCTGGAATACTTTTAATTGGTGAGCCATTTCTAAATTGACTACTCAACAACACCTAGGGACTTAGAAGAATGGACTCCGCAGTTCTCTTCTGTCTCATCAACCTTAATACAAAAATAACTGGACACAACAGTGCAATAGCATAATCCACACTTCTCACACACTCCTCCTGCCACTGGTCAGACCCTCTGGAAGAGCCCAGACAGACAGATGTCTGAGAGCGAACTGTGTGTAGCTCTCTTCAGCTCACCAATGATTCTGAGTCCTTGCTTCTGTCTGGGTTCCATGGGACACACCACTGAAGGATGAGAGGAACCATTTTTGAAGACTCCCCCATTTTTCAAAAAAGAAACATCTGAAGTTTTACAATGTTTGACTTTCTAAAGCAGACGGAGTATCACAGCTGATAACAGAGATTCAGGTGAACATTATAGCATATTTTTATTTTACTCAATCTCATTTTTACTAACAGCAGCAGATAAGTAATATGTGTGGGTCACTTGACAGTTTTGTACTGCACTTTAGGTACCTATCTCATTTAATACCCAATTAAAAAAAATCCTCTGTGGGTCATGCAGGTCACACTGGAGTCTACACTTGAGAAGGCAGGGGAACAAAGTAATAAAGACAGTTGCCTCAGGAATTATGATTTGACTCTGGGCAAGTCATCCGCCAAGAGGTCTTAGACTGTTATGTGCTATAACAGACAGCTGGGTTACTGTGAGGATTGAATGGAAACCCAAGTTAAGCCCAGCGCTAGATTCTTAGGAAGCTTCAGTTATCATTAAGCCCCATTTATTTATTTATTCATCTGAGGTAGGGTCAGACTTTATAGTACAGACTGGCCTTGAACTATGGTGGTGGCTGGCCTGGAACTCATGGTGCCCCTCTTGCCTGAGCCTCCCCAAGCAGTAGGATTACAGGTGTGCATCACCACACCCAGCTAAGATCCTTTTGTTTTAAGAGGGTACTGGGCAGATCTGGGAGAGGTTGGGTGACCTTAGGAGAGTTACTGCTCAGGTTCCTCATCTTTAAGCCAGTAACTACTAAGGTCCTTGTTACAGTTTATATCCAGATGTCCTCCCAAAGCTTCACATGCTCAGAGCTGGGACTCTGGGGAGGTGACTGGGCCATGGGAGTGTGGTACTCACCCATGGATTAGTCCACTGACGCGTTCACATCTAAATGTGAGGTGGGGAGGTGGGTCACTGGGGGCGTGGCCTGTAACAGTCTATCTCCCTCCCTCCTCCCTTGATGTCTCTCTGCTTCCTGCCACCCCACCATGAGCTGTTTTTCCTCTGCCATGCTGCCCTGCTTTGGAGCCATCTGACTGAGAACTGAAATGTCTATAAACTGTGAGCCTCTTTTAAACTCTGGGTGTCGGGTATTGTGTCTCAGTGATGAGACAGTGAATAAAACAGTGCTTTCAGGCCCCTACTGGATCTGCTGCCCTAGAGGCCTTTTATAAAGCCCAGAAGAACGAAGAAGTATGGAGCGGTAGTTACCAAGTATTCTCAGGGCAATGTGATTTCCGCAGGGTGTTATGACATAAGAACTTAATTTATTCGGGTCTAACACTAACATAAAATCTAACTCTGTAAGATGATAAGGAGCTGAAAGAACCATGACTCAGAAGCAGAGCACACACAAATATGCCAGGTACGGTGCGTGTACCTATAATCCAAACTATAATCCCAGCTACTTGGCAGGCTGAGACAGGAAGATCCCAAATCCCAGGACATCCTTGGTGACTTAATGTGACCTTGTCTCAAAGTAAAATAAAAAAAGGCTAGGGATGCGGCTCAGTGCTAGAGCACTGGGATACATGGGATGGATACATGGGACCCTGAATTCAGTCCCTTGGTATGGCAAACAAAGCAAAACAACAAAACCTCTGACACTGAAGCCAGACAGCTGGGTATGAACCACATTTATTAATGGGTGGCCTTGGGTAAAAGTTGACCTCTCCGTAAAACTGCAATAATGACAACAGTGCTTACCTTTGAATGTTGCAAAGGGATTAATATATTGAAGGTGCTTAGTGCAATCGCTGGCACATGGAAGCATACATGTTAAACAGAAGGGAAAAACTTAACTCTGAGTTTTGTTAATGCTTGTCTATTACTTGTTTATTTTATAAATTAACCAATACATACAAACATTGTATGTATTAATGGGGTATGATGTTTTAATATATGTATATAAGGTATAGGGTTTAAATCAGGTTAAACATAGCTATCTTCTCAAACACTGAATATTTCTTTATGATAAAAGCACCCCCAATTGCCAGGCATGGTGATGCATGCCTGTAATCCCAGCACTTGGGAGGCTGAGGCAGGAGGATCGTTGTGAGTTTGAGACTGGCCTGGGCTACAAAGTGAGTTCAAGGCCGGCCTGAACTGCATAGTAAGACCCTGTCTCAAAAAATAGGGCCGGAAGCCGGGCGTGGTGGTGCCTGCCTTTAATCCCAACACTCAGGAGGCTGAGGTAGGAGGAGCGTTGTGAGTTCGAGGCCGGCTTGGGCTACAATGTGAGTGCAAGGCTGGCCTGAGCTACCTAGTGCAACCCTGCCTCAAAAAAACTAGGGCCGAGAGTTTGGCTCAGGGGCTTCAGGGCCTGTCTGGCAGGCTGAGTTTGTGAGTTTGATCCCTGGTGCCACAAAAATAAATAAATAAATAAATAAATAAATAAATAAATAAATAGGACGGGGGATTTAGCTCAGTGGTGTAAGCAGTGAGTTTCATCCCCAGTACCAAAAAAACAAAACAAAAACAAAAACCACCCCCAATCCTTTTTTTTTTTTTTTTGCGCCGGGAATTGAACTTAGGACCTCGTGCTTGCCAGGCAAGTGCTGTGCCACTGAGCTACATCCCTGGTCCATCATTTTTTTAGCTTTTTGACATCCACAGTACAAAACTGTTAATTACAGTCACCGTGCTGGGCAGTCACACACCTGACTGTCCTACAACAGTACCTCATGGTACTTTTGATTAGCATCTCCCAGATGGCTAATGAGACTGAAAAGTTTTCCAAATGCTTATTGGCCATTTATGTATTCTTAAAGGGAAAAGTCTATCTGGTATTTTGTATTTTGAAGGGAGTTGTCTTTTTATTGTCTTCTTTAAACCATGGAAGTTCCCTGCATGTTCTAGATTTAAGTCCCTTACTAGATAAGTGGTTTGCAAAAATGCTCTCCTATTCTGTGGGTTGGTCTTTTCTCTTTGTTGATGGTATTTTTTGAAATAGAAAAGCTTTCAATTTTCATTTAGTCCAACTTATCTGTTATTAATTTGGTTGCCTGCATTTTAGATGTTTATGAAACCATTGCTAAAGCTAAGGCCAAGAGATTTATCTTGTGTCTTCTATGGGGTTTGTAAGTTTAGCTCTTGTACTTGGACCTTTAATTTTTTTAAATTAATTTCTGTGTAACACCAGATTCAACTCCATCTTTTTGCATGTGAAGCCCTATTCTTTCCCCAATTAAATGGTCTTGCGCCCTGCTGAAAATCAATTGACCATATGTGTCAGGGTTTATTTCTCTCAGCAACGAGAGAAAAGTAAGTAACACAATAAATTTTATACTTCTTTGTTCAATTCATTCCTATTTTATTCTTTTTGATGGTATTATAAATGAAATTTCTTTGACTTCATTTTTGCTTTGTTAACTGTTACTGTACAGCAACACTTTATTTTTGAACATTAATCTTATATTCCAGAACTTTTTTACTTGTTGTTGCTTTTTGAGACAAGATCTCACTATATAATTCAAGATGGCCTTCATTCAATCCCCGGTGCCACAAAAAAAAAAAAAAAAAAAAAAAAAAAAAAAAAGATGGCCTTGAACTCAAAAGGCAATCCTCCTGCCTCAGCCTCCTGAGTGCCGGAATTACAGGCATGCACCACCATATCCAGCTGTATCCTGGAACTCTGAACTCATTTATTAATTTAGTAGTTTTTCAGTGGATTCCTTAGGTCTTTCTACACATAAAATCACGTCTGGCAGGCATGATGGCACATGTATATAATTCCAGAACTTTGGGAGGTTGAGGCAGGAGGATACTTCAAACCCAGCCTGGCATAAGACTCTGTCTTTAAAAAAAAAAAAAAAAAGAATCTGGGAATGTAGCTCAGTAAGAACACCTGGGTTCAATTTTCAGTAAGGTGCATGCACGCGCGCGCGCACACACACACACACACACAATTTGTCGTTTTTGCCTACCTGTCTAGCCAGAACTTCCAATACAATGTTGAACAGAAGTGGCATGAGTACACATACTTATTTTATTTATGACCTTGTGTGGGGGAGTAGTCTTTGTCATTAGAGATGATATTAACTGTGGGTATCTTATAGATGCCTTCCAAGAGGTCATGTTTCCTTCTCTTCTAGTTTGTTGAGTATTTCTCATGAAGAGGGGTTGAATTTGCACATCTATTAAAATGATCATTTTAAGCCAGATATGGTGGCACACACCTGTAATCTCAGCACTTGGGAGGCTGAAGCAGGAGGATCTTTGCCAGTCTGAGACCAGCCTGGGCTATAGAGTGAGCTTTGGCTGTAAAGGCCAGCCTGAACTGCACAGTGAGACCCTGTCTCAAAATGAACCCCCCCTAAAAGATCATTTTATATTACATGAGCTATTTATATTACATGAAATTGATTTGGGGGGGGTACCAGGGATTGAACTCACAATCTTGTGCCTGCCAGGCAGGCACTTAATCCACTGAGCTGAATCTCCAGCCATGAAACTGATTTTTATATACTGAATCAACCTGCAAAAATTTGTTTTGTTTTGTTTTGTTTTTTTGAAACAGGGTCTCACTACATAGCTCAGGTTGGCAGTGAACTCACTATATAGCTGAAGCTGACCTTAGGTGATCCACCTGCTTCAGCTCCCCCAATGCTGTGATTACAGACATGAGCTACCACACCAAGCCTAACCTTGCATAAATTCTATTTGGTCATGGCATATAATCCAAGGTTACTGAATTGGGTTTGCTAGGTGCTATGGTTTGAGGCTGGATGTCCCTCCAAAACCTCATGTGGTCATGGGGGTGGGCTTCTAGAGTTTGTGAATGACTCGTGGGTCTAATTCTGGGATTACAGGTGAGTGCTACACCCAAGTCAGTATGGTCTACATACAACATAAGGAACAGAAAGGCTTTTCTTGTGGGCTCCTCTCTCTTTGCTCTTGTTGCTTTTGCTCTTCTGCAGTCATGGACTGCTGCCCTCTGCCACGAGCCACTCTGCATTGGAGCCAGCTGACTATGAACTGAAACCTCCACCAACAGTGAGCTAAATAAACTTTTCCTTCCTTGATTTTAGGTGTCAGGTATTTTGTCTCAACAATGAGAGAAAAGTAACTGAGACACTCCCTGAGTGCTGGGATTACAGGTGTGAGTCACCATACTCAGTTTCTGGCTGTCCTTTAATGCTTCTACTACATTAAGCGATTATTTTCTAGTACATTCTTAGGATTCTTTTAATGACATGTTTTAAGTTTACTTTTTTAGCAGTTGTTCTAGGGCTTATCACATACATCTTAAAATCTTTATCAGATTTACACTAATTTAATTTTAGAGTGTCCACATAGCTTTTCTTTTTTTCCTTTGTGTGCTAGAATTGTTATGCATATTGACTACCCATATTAAAAACTCAATAATATGCTGTTATGTAATACTGTTACAATTATTATTTAGACAATTTTATGTCTGTTAAGCTGAAAAAAGCATAAGCATCTATTGGTTGAGTTTATAAGGTTAACTCTCTTATTTACCACTTGGGTTTTCTTTGCTGATTCCTGAGGACCCAAGTTACCATCTGGTGTCATTTCCCTATTCCAATGCAACTTTGGTCCTGCAACCTTCTTTGTGCAGTGATTGTCACATACATTATATTTCTGTATGTTTATAGACTCAAAAATATAATTATGTTTTATGCAACTGCTTTTTAAATGAGTTAAGATAGGAAAGAAATATGTACTTAACACCAGTAGCATCTTTTATATAATTATCTTTACTGCTGTTGCTGCTGTGTGTATATTCAAATTACTGTGTGAAGTCACTGGCCTGCTTGCTTGATCTTTTTTGATGAGACAGGGTCTCACTATGTAGTTTGGGCTAGCCTCAAACTTACAGCAATCCTCCTGCCTCAGCCCACCAAGTGCTGGAATTACAGGTGTGCGCCACTATGCCTGGCAGCACTTCCTTTTAATATGAAGAATTTCCTTTGCTATTTCTCTGAAGGTGGCACTATTAATTTCCACATATTTACCTACTACATTCTCTCAGTTTTTATCTAGAAATATCTTTATTTCACCTTTTTTTTCTTTTGCAGTACTAGGGATTGAACCTAAGAGCACTCTACTACCAAGCTGAATCTCTAGCCTTTTCTTATTTTTTATTTTGATACAGGGTCTTGCTAAACTGCTCAGGTGGGAACTGAACTTGTGACCCTCCCTGCATCAGCCTCCCAAGTGCTAGGATTACAGGCATGTGCCACCATGCTCAGCTTTGTGTTTGTTTTTAAAAGATAGTTTGTCACAATATAAGATTCTTGGCTGACAGTTTTTTCCTTCATTTTTTGTTTGAGTTGAAGGTCTTGCTATGGTGCTCAGTCTGCTTTCAAACTCCTAGACTTAAATGATCCTACTGCCTCAACCTCCTGAGTGCTGGGATTACAGGTGCACACCATTATGCCCCACTGGGTGAGTTTCCTTACAGCATTTTGAATACATCACCCTACTGTCTCCTGGCCTCCACTATTCCTCATGAAGAGTCAGCTGTTAAGCTTACTGGAATACCTTTAGGCACAGTAATGCCATGTTTATCTTGCTACTGTCAAGTTTTTGTCTTTTAGCATTTTTATTATGACACATCCAAGTATAGATATCACTATCCCACTTAGAGTTCTTAAAGTTTCTCAGATGTATACATTACTACTTTTCATTAAATGTAGGATGTCTTCAGCCATTATTTAAAAAAAAAAAAAAAAAGCTTCCCCTTCTGTAATGGTTGCTTAGATTGTCTTAACTTGAGAAATTCAGAAGCTTAACTAAGTTGGCTCAGCAATTTTACACCCTAGGGTGGCTCGTGCCCTGGACGGTATAAAAGGGAAATGAGGAAGGGTGGAGCTTGGACGTTATCTCCTGGCTTCCAGCGCAGACTCTTTGGCTTCCACCTCAGATCCTTCAACCTTTCAAGATGGACTCTTTGTCCTTCCATCAGCCCCATCAGCCTCCTGATACGGACTTGCACAGGACATGGCAGTGAGCTCCAGACCTTTGACTGAGTCCTTTGATCTGCTGTGTGCAGACACCCTCTGCAGGCTTCCTCATTCGACTCTGTGGGTGACCACTGCAAGCCAATCGTGTAAATTCTTACACATTTGTATATCTTGTGTAAAATCTGTTTCTCCAGTAAAACACTCACTGTACGCCTTCTCTTATCTCCTTTTGTATATTATTGTACATATTTTGGTGTGCTTAATACTGCTTCATTCTGAGGTTTGGTTCATATTTTTTATTGCTTATTTCCTTTATTCTTCAGAATGTTTAATTTCTATTGATCTATTCTTTAAGTGTTTTTATTCTTTCTCCTGCCAGTTCAAATCTACTGCTGAGTTCTTCCACTGTATTTTAAGTTTTTGTTGTTACACTCTTTTAACTCTAGTTTCCTTTAGCTTTTTAAATTTTCTACTTTTTACTTGTTGTTTTCTATTTAATGAGACAATATCATCAAAGCCTAGTTTCCTGTTATTCAACCATACAGTATTTATAATGACTGCTTTTAAGTCACTATTAAACCCCACATCTCAGACCTCTCACAGGCAATCTGTTACCTATCCTATTTCTCTGAGTCTCATGTTTTGTTAAAAACTAGACATTTAGGTTGGGCATGGTGGCACACACCTGTAATCCCAGCACTTGGGAGGCTGAGGCAGGAGGACTGCTGTGAGTTCAAGACTGGCCTGGGCTCCATAGCAAGTTCAGGGCCAGCCTGAACTATACAGCAAGACCCTATCTCTAAACAAACAAACAAAACAAAACAACACTAGACATTTAAGACACCTAGGTGCACTGGTTCTCTTTCTCCTCTTTAGGGCTTGTTGTTTATTTATTTGTTTAGTGACCTGGTCTACTTTAGTAAAATCTATTTCTCCAGTAGACTGGGGAAGTCTTTAATGCGGCATCTCAGGCAGGCAGTCTCCTCGGGATGCCATTTAGCAGGATGATTGGCTCTTCCCCTGACCTCTGTTAAGCTCTCTGCCTTCCCGGTATCATGCTGGGATATTAGACTCCACGAGGTGCTGGCTGAATGCGCCAGTGCTTTTGATACTGCCCTGGGGTGTACATTGCTCCAAGGTCTAATCATAAATTCAAGCAGAGTTGTTTTTGGGGATAAGTTTTTCTTCCTGACTTTAGCAGAGCTCTTCTTAGCTGTCTCCTTCCCTGGTTCTTTGATAAACCAGCTGGCTAGTGTTTAGTTTGTTCTTAAGACAATCTGCCACCCTCTCTTTTTACTTGCTTACCACCAGAGTCTCCAGTGTTTTTGAGAACACACTTTGGTCTGAACCTCCCTGGATTCTATTTCAACCAAGTGCTTGTCCCTCTAGGTAAAACTTCTGAGCAAGGTCAGTAGCCTTTAGTTTCCTCAACTTACAGGTAAGCTGGGGCAGGAGTGACTGACACCATGGTATTGCACAAAGTGTCTCGGACAGAACCTCTACACTGTGCGTGTGGTACAGAGCTGGGTTGAAGAAGCCATAGTCACCAAGAACTGAGCCCCTTCAACTTACAGTTAGAAGATATGAAAAAAGCCAGCTCACCCTTCCCAGTGAGATACCACCTTTCTTGTATGAAAGCCAACTGCACCTAGGCTTGTACAATCTGATTGCATCCTGCTGGTTAGAGTCCTTTATCAGGAAACTGAGGCTGAGGTTAGGCGTCTACTCACTTACTGGGCTGCCTAGGCCCATCAAGGGGACCAGAAAAAGGCAGCTCAGAGTGAGGGAGAAGACAAAAGAAACATGCGGAAACTGAGACAAAAAATTCTCTGGGTTCCTATGAATGCTCCGGTTACTGGTTCTCGTCAGTCCCAGAGACACAGATGCCTCTGGCTCTGCAACCAAGTCCTCCTCCCTGCAACTGGAGCCCCTTGGAAGGGTGCAATGAGGTTTCTGTAATTCGTTATCAAGAGTCTTAAGAGTCATAGTCCAGGACTGCCTTAAGGAAAATTCTACTTTGAGAAACATCTCCAATTAATCCTCCTTGGAAAGGAGGTTAGGAATGTCTCCAGGGGCCCAAAAGAGCTCATCACTCAGGGGACCCCCCCAAAGTACCTTGATTGTGCTCCGACTCCTCATTCGCCACTCGCATCAAGGCATCTAGAACTAAAGCATTGTCTAACCACGTGTACCACTCCTCCAGCTCCTGCAGGAAGCTGGCTGTGCCCGCCGACTCTGACACCTTCCGAGTTGCCAGCTTGCAAAGCCGTTCAACAAAGCCAGGGATGCCGAGAAGGGCCGCTGCCAGGGAGAAAGCAAGAGAGAAAAGCTTCAGAACAGAGACCGGTAAAATAAGCTCCAAAGTCCTCAACAAATTACGTGATAGGAATGATTCTTACTGTGATAGCAGCTAGTTAAAGCTGCTCTTTCAAAAGGAATTGCCAAGCCAAAGTAAAACAGCAACAAGGAAACAAGCAGTTTTTCACCATGCAGGGAAACTGGCCCTTTATTTACTGGTGGGAACAGAAGTTGGGGTAATTTTTATGCCTTAAATTTGTCTGAGTCAACAGGTCTATTTCTGGGTATTTGTCAAAAGAAAATATCCAGTCATATACACAAAAACAACTGTATAAAGCAATTCATTGATATGGTTTTCATAATAGTACACAGGCAGACATAACTAATCATTCATCAATAACACTGATTAAACATGATAAATTCATGCGACAGAATACAGCAGACTCTAACATTGATGACACATGTTGTTACACAGTGACTCAAACGCGCTGTTGCAATTTACTTGTTAGAGAAAAAAATCAAATTATTAAACAATATTAAACTTATTTCCTTCAAAAATTTAAACTTTTGCTTCTGTAAAACTACTACACTGAAGTAAAAATACAAAGAAAAAAACCAAAACCAAGCTATGCACCCAAGTATTTACTGTGGCTGTTTCTGAGTAGGAGAGGGTATGAATATCCCTTTAAAACTACTTACCTGTAGTTTTGGATTTTCCTGTAACAAACGAGCAGAGAGGAGATACACTGTTTTTTAAGGTGAAAAAAGTGAGGTAGAGTGCTTGCCTAACATGCGCGGGGCCCTTGGTTCCATCCCCAGCATCACCACCAAAAACAAAACAAACGCTGAATTATTCAGCTATTTCCACCACCTCATTTCACTCACTGTGAGGAAGATGGAAATTCTGATCAGCATAAGAGAACAAAATAAACTTTGGTGACAGGGAGATGGAGCTTGAGTCTTGGTGCCATCATCATATTTCCTTTATAATGAGGTAACACCGAGCTCTTGTGCTGCCTCCCTTTGTCCTCTGTCCCGGAGATTGGGGGTAGGGATCACCTGGACACAGCCAGGCTGTGCACACCCCTTCCTAGCGAGCTCGAACTGGCACCTGGGCCGCCCAGGAGAAACCGGCAGGAGCCGCCGCCTCCTCCCCTTCCTCGGGCTCTCACGCCTGGGCCGGCCGGAAGGTGGCACACTGCCGGTGCCCCAGGCCTGCCTCGGGATACTCTTATCATGAGTAGAAATGATGCAGATATGAGGCCAAGAAAAAGAGTAAAGCAGAGGGCGTTCTGGCAATGCTGAGGACCATGGTGCCATCCTGAACTTAATCACTACCATGACTGCACTGACACTGCTCTGGAAAGGCCCAGGGTGTCTGTGGGGGCTGAGCATGGCCACGTGGCAGGAGTTCTACGTGCCCTCAGATCAGCGCCCAGATGCTGGCAGAACCAGCAGGCTTGACCGACATGTGCCGCTCACTCAGCACACCTTCCAACTTCACAAAAAGTTACAGAACAAACCGACCCTGCTGCAAGCAGCAGACACTAAAGCACAATGAAGCCAACAAAACTCGCTCATCCCTTGAGGAACTCAGTCACCTGGGCAGGAGTCCCCGCGAACACTTGGAAGTGCAACCCTTGGTGCCAGCGGTGAGGGACGGGTGCAGAAACTCACATCCCTGGTCGAGTTGGAGAAGATGATGCCTTGGTCTGAGATGACCTGGCAGGTGCAGCTCAGCTGGGTGTCTGTGGGATGAGTGTCCCATCTTCACCAGATGAATGGCTTCATGGGTAACCACGGGGTGGTCTCTGGACAGGCATCCAACCGCCAGACTGCCGTTTTTTGATGTTTTAAGACAGGTCTTGCTATGTAGTTCAGGCTGGTCTTGCACTCACTAGGTAGCCTAGGCTGACCTTGAACCCGCGGGGATCCTGCCTCAGCTTCCAAAGTGCTGGGATTACAGGTGTGTGCCATCATGCCTCGCCAGAGTGTCTATCTCATGCCAGGGAGACAACTTATATCAAGGTTTATATTTGGAGAGGTGTTTCCCGATCCATCATGCTTCCTTAGTTTTAATCACTTTGCCCCCTCTTCTCAACAGCAGAAGTTCTTTTGTGCAGCATTATAGTCCTCTGTCTCTTCTGGAATCTTTTACCTCTGTGTCCTGCATTTCCACTCTGGGCTGGAGGACATTTTTCTGTAATACTAGCCATGGTCTTGGTTGGCGCATGTTCTAAGACTGTTGAGTGGCCTTTTGTTGTTATATCGGAGATATAAAACGACCTCAGAGGCTCCCCCATGTTTACTGAGAACTATGCATGAGCAAGGGTTTCATGATAGATCGGGGCTTTAAAAAGAATTCAGAAGGATGACAGTTAAGGAAGACAGGTGTGGCAATATCTGCAGATCAACCACTGGACGAACACTCAGTGTGTTACCGGTAGCATTGTAATTTCCTTCCTGTAGCCATTCATTTATCAGATTTTGATTTCAATGACTGTGAGGGATGGGAAAATGGGGGAAAGCACAGCTCCAGGTGCAGAAGTCCTTCCTTAGCAAGATGGCTGCGGTCCCCTTCGCAGGTCAGTGGGTGTGAATGACACAAAGCTCCTGTGACTTCAGGCTGTGAGGATCCCTTTTGAAAGATGACTTGTCAGGGCACTGGAAGGGGATTTACTGATCACGCTAAAGGACTGCTGTGTTTTTTGACCTCGGGGATTCTGCCCACATGGCTCCCTAAATGGCCCTTGCCTGGTTGCAGAGGTCAGCATTCCGCCTGCCCATGACGATGAAAGCAGCCATTGCCAGGCTGCATCTGCATGACTCTGAGGAGGTCCCTGCCTCTGAGTTTGTACCTTCCTCCTGAAATTTCACCCTTAGAGAGCTATTTCTTGGGGTGTGCTAAGGGACCAGGGTCTTTTATAAAGCAACTGGCTCTGACACTGATCCATCAGATTATCTTCTTTCCCCCAAAAAAGGATAGCTACGGTGTATTTAGGGATTACCATGTGGTAGACACTATATACAAATCACAAAACCTCACAGTGACTTGGCAGAGGGAGTCTTTCCCCCGTGTCATCACAGGAGAGGTGAAGAAGTTTCCTGAGGTGAGATGGCGCCTAGTGGAGTCAGGACTCCAACTCTGACCAGATTCCTCAGGCCAATGCAGGCCTGCATGCTGCTGGGGAAGAAAGGAAACAGAAGGGAGCAGGTGGCAGAGAAGGGGTCAGACCACGGACATGAAGCTGATCGTGTTGCTGGGGTCAACTCTGCCCCCCCACCTGGGTTGGAAGCCAGCCCTGGAGACTCCTGGGACACTGACAGAATGTCAAACAAATGAGGACGAGAGACAAGAGGAGGCTGGCAAGCAGTCAGCAGGGAAGTCAGGGAGGGAGCTTCTACCGGGCTATGTGCTTATGCAAAGCCGATGAAATTCTGAACTTTGAATGGTCAACAATAAAGGTGCAATGGAAAAAAAAGAAAAAAACCCTAAAAATAAAATAAGGCCAATGTCTAAACATATTTGCTTATATATGCATTAAACCTCCCTGGAAGAATAGAAAAGAAGCCAACAGCAGTGGTTGCCACAGGAAATAGCCTGAACATCCCTCAAACTGAACAAAGGAACTGGGCCACTGAGAGAAGAATGAAAGAGAAACTTCAATGAACACCTTTTGAATCTGTAGATTTTTCTGAACCATGTAAATGGATCACACAATCAAAAATCAATAAATAACTATCACAATATCAAGACATAGTATCAAGATACTTTATTAACTCTTTTAGTATGATAATTGTATTAGAGCTACATTTTTAAAATCTGCTCTAGGCACAGACCTGTACTGTAGTTCTAGTTACTTGGGAGGCTGAACAGAGATCTTGAGCTCAGAAATTTGAGGTGAGCTTGGGCAAAATAGTGAGAGGTCTTGTCTCAAAAAATCATCTTGTAGAAACATTAAAATATATGATGCCTGGGTTTATGTAAAGATAATCTAAAAGGACTGGGGCTGTAGCTCAGTGACAGCAAGTGTGTCTAGCATGTGTAAGGCTCTGAGTGCAATTCCAGCATTAAAAAGAAAGAAAAAGAAAACAAAACAAAACAAACCGTGCCCCCTCAAAACACCAAAGTGAAGCAGAGAGTAGTGAAGGAGAACAGAGACAAGACAGCTCATCAGTTGATAACTATTGAAGCTGACTGATAGGTAACTAAGGGTCAGTACAGTATTCGCTCTATGTTTATATGTTTGTGTTTCCCATAATGAAACATTTTAAAATAAAATTCAAAAGAATAAAACATTAAAGAAAAAATTTTAGAAGTAAGTTATTAGCTATTACTACTAATCACAATTACTATAGAAATTAGGAGGATTATACTGCAGTCATATAGTTCAATGCCCACCACCAAGTTTGGCAAAATAATCTTAGTTCTTTTTCTATCCTCTATAAAGTGATTTTTGATCTTATTCAGAAAATTAAAGCTAAACAGCAGTTCCTCAAAAACTTAAGGTTAGGCATGGTAGCACACACCTGTAATCCCAGCACTCAGGAGGCTGAGGCAGGACCACTGCCTTGAGTTCAAGGCTAACCTGGACTACATAGTGAGTTCAAGACCAGCCTAAATTACATAGTGAGACCCTGCCTCAAAAAACCAAAACTAAAAACCAAACAAATTTAAATATAAAACTACCATATGACATAGTAATTCCATTTCTAGGTATATACTCAAACTACCTGCAAACAGGTGCTCAAACAATACAGGTACACACATGTTCAGCAGCAGCACCTCTGACCATAGCCTAAAGATGGAAACAGCCCAAATGTCCACTGACTGATGAACAGCTAAACAAACCGTGAAGATTATGATGAACACTACTCAGTTGTAAGCAGTAACAAAGTACTAACATGCCACAATGTGAACAAACCTTGAAAACATTACGCCAAATGAACAAAAGGCCTCATTATTATATGATTCTTCACTTCATTTCAATTTTTGTGGCACTGGGGATTGACCCAGAGCCTTCATACTGAGCTACACCCCCAGACCTTTTTTATTTTGAGACAGAGTCTCGCTAAGTCACTAAGCTGCCCAGGGAGGGCTTGAACTTGAGATCCCCCCCACACCCCGGTCTCAGGCTCCCAGTGCACTGATGTGGTAGATGGACAACTGGTGGTCAACTTAACAACCAGCTGAACTGAATCAGTGTGGTGTTGAGTGTGGATAGCCCACCTGAGGATTGTTGCTAACATAAAAAGGAGAACTGAAGAGGAAGAGGTAGTGTTGTTGGTTCTCCTAGAGGAGCTTGTCGAGCTTCTTTTTTGATGTGAACTTGGCTGTTCTCATTGTCAGAGGAGGTCGGGACCTTGTTGCTGAGAATGGCTGTGGTTCACTTTTGGGGAGCTCTGGTCCTCACTTGAGTATTGCTTCCTGGCTCCGGAGGGGAAGACGGTGTGCTACTCAATCTCCAGGAGAAGCCTGTCACGCTGGCTTCCTGATACGAACTCAACTGTTCTTATGGTTGGAGGAGTTCGGGACCTTGTTGCTGAGGATGGCTGTGGTACTTTTCAGGGAAGCTCTGGTCCTTACTTTGAGTGTCGCTTCCTGGCTCTGGTGCAGAACCCTCGGCCTGCTAGCACAGATCCTCCATCTTGCTGGCAGAGACTTTTCAGCTTCCACGCTGAACTTTGAAAGGCCTTCCCAGTGCGGATCAGCACAACAGACTTCTATGAGACATTATCATGGGCTCTAGGTCTTCAGCTGGACTCATGTAAGATGTTGCCATGGGATCTGGGCACTCAACTGGATTCTCTGGGGTTTTCAGTGTATGGATAAATTTCTTTCATTTTCTGTGTTTGACTCTTTGGGTGACTATTACAAAATAATTCCATAAATTATGTGTCCTGTATTAAATTGTTTCCCTTGTAAATCCTAACTGCATGATTCCTTTTATATTCATATCCAGAATGCACAGAAAACACAGTGGTGGTCGCAGAGTTGAGGAAGCGGGTAATGAGGAGTGACTGCTTGATGTGCATGAGACGCTTCTCAGATGAATGCGCATGGGACTAGACAGCGGGGGTAGTTGTGCAACAGGAAAATGTACTAAATGCCACTGAACAAAACTGCTTACTTTAAAATGGTTAATTTTACGTTATGGGACCATTAGTTCAAAAAATTTACACTGAGATAACTCTTTCTTATGAGTTTGGTAAAGGTCAAGAAATACGAAAATGGCTGATACTAGGAAGGAGGCAGAGACAACAAAATGGGAAGATGATCCAGCAATTTCTTTGGAGGGTTAAGCAGTTATCAAAGTTTAAAAATACCTAGCACACCATGCTCTACTCCACAAGTTGTTATCTATTGGAACAAAGACTTGAGATAAATCAAATTTCTATTTATAGAAATTTCTAACAATAGGATTTTGATTACATAAATTATAGTGTGCTCATATAATGGAATACTGTACAGTTGTAAGAGGGAATCACATAGTTTTATGTGACAGAATGCACTGCAAGATAAACTTCAGTCAAGGCAGAATGGAGCCTCTTTTGAACAAAGAGAAAGGGAAGAACCTCTTTGCCCCCTCCTGCACCCTGTGACTGGGCATTAGAGAATATCTCTGGAGGAAGATGGTGATAGGTCCCACAGGGAAAGGAACAGACTTTCTACCATTCACCTGCTGTTTCTTTTGTAGTGTTTGGAGTTTGCTTTTACTTTTTCTAAAAATATGTCTGAATTGTACATGAACATCTTCACCTAGCTGGCTTTTTATTATTAGACCTCTTTTCTCCAGCACATAGAGCCCCAGTTTCTTTACCTCATCTTCCCAGGGCGGGTCAGGAGACCCTGACTGCCCCATTCCACAGCAGGCCGGCATTCCTCCAGATGCGATCTGCTTGGCATGCAGGGGTACGAGACTCCAGCTTCTGAGCCCAGAGAATCCCGAGACTTAGTGAGTCACTGATCTCTTGAAAAGCTACAGGCCTTCTTCCCAGAAAATCACTGGCTGAATTCCACGCAGCAGTGTGCGTGCCCTTGGGGACCGGCACCCAGGAACCACAGGGGCCTTGTAATTCTCAGCTTTACAAGTAGCTATCATGACTCGCTGGTTAGTACTAAACTGACCGACAGTGGGTTAATATTAAGCTGACTGACAGACATCTCTCATGTTTCCACTGGCAGGTGCAGCTCTCACCACTTCAGAGTATTGTGGAAGTCAGTCCCTTTCAGCTAAGTGTCACCTTTAAGTTGGTAATTTGCAGGCTTATGGTTCCATCTCTATCTCTAACTAAAACCTGGAATGAGACTTGTTCTGCAGATGGAATCATTTATTTCCATCTGAATCAACAGAAGGAACAACTAGTAATTTGGAGAGCCTTAATGAGGGCTTGATATTTATCATGCAAGCTCTGGGAAGATACCATAAAACTTTTCTGTGTAAGAAACCTAGCTCACAACTACAGATTAAAACCATTTTTGACATTGTAGGTAACTCAGCTTTCTATGCTACTATGGACTAACTCGTATGTTTGAAGTCCTAACCCCAGCACAGCTGTAGTTACACACAGGGCCTCTGGGGAGCTGATCTAGGTTAAATGAGATCCTAAGTAAAGGTTCCTGAACCAATATCACTAGTGTCCTTATGATAAGGAGGAGACACCACAGATCTGTCCCTCTTCACAGAGGAAAGGCCACGTGATGACTGGAAGAGAAGAGGTCTGTCCACATGCTGCCTCACATCAGAAACCAACTCTACAGTGCCTTGATCTTGAACTCTCAGCTTCCAGAACTGAGAGAAATGAATAGCTGAGAGAAATTTTATGACTCTTAAGCCCCTCAGTCTGTGGTAACTCATTATGGCAGTCCACGCTAATCTGCATATCTTCAGAATTCAATACAAGAGTTAAAGAATGGAAGCATTGAGGAGTAACAGCTTTCTCATTCACTGATTTAATTATGCTCCCCAGCTTGGCCATCTGACTAGAGAAAAACATTGGATTGCAGGAAAGACTAGGAATTATGGTCAAAGAGTTGGGAAGGATCAGACATTGCACAACCACACGTGTTAAACTATAACACTTAAGCTTTATCACGAAAGCTATCAGCTGGGAGTGGTGGTGCATGCCTGTAATCCCAGCACTTGGAAGGCTGAAGCAGGAGGATCTCCATGAGTTTGGGGAGTCTTAACAAGGGTTTGATATTTATCATGCAAGCTCTGAAGATATCATAAAACTTTTCTGTGCAAGAAACCTAGCCAGCCTGGGCTCCATAGTGAGTTCAAGGACAGCCTGAACTTCGTATCAAAACTATCTCAAAAAACAACACACACACACACACACACACACACACACACACACAAAAGCTATCAGCAGACACTGTACATAGATTATCTAACAGGTCAGTCACACAAGTATGAAAATGAACCTAGATATTTTATAAGACTTTTTAATTCCCCAAATCAAACTGCTTGAAGTTAAAGACTCAGTCAAAAACTCAACTGATTAGAGTATCTCATTCACCAAGGATGATGGGCAACATTGTTTTTACAAAAATCAGTTTACAAATAGGCATGTTGAAGTAATCTGTACTAACAACATAAATGTGTCTGAACATATGCCTTAAATGGAAACTAAAAGATGAAAGTTACACGGTGTATTGGCATACACAAGGATTATACTGAGCCTTTCTGCTCCCCAGTTTCCTAATGTAGACAATGGAAATACTAATCTCTGTCCCATGGTGCTGCTTAGGGAATTAGACAACATCACTTCTAGGTAACCAGCCCAGTGACTGCCATAAAGCAAGAACAATGTATATGTATTTTAAGTTAGCTTTATGAAATAATTTAAAATGTATATCAATGTATATGTTTAAATAGGCTTTGACACATAATTTAGTTTTAATAAAATTCACCTGCTTTAAAAAATGTGCATTTTTATGACTTACTACATTGAGAATTTTCCAAAGTTGTAAGAAAAGAAGGGAGGAAAATCTTCAACAGACCAAGGAAGGCCTTGCCTCTACAGACAGGAGAAAAAGCTAGGCTGGAGGGAGAACCACACGTCCAGGGCTCACTGAGCCCACACACTTACGCTCTTACATAAGACATGTAAAAGTACATGCTTTAATACCTACCAAGCACAGTGAGGGTCACCTGGCCATCAGCACAGTTAAGGGCGGAGCATTCAGGACCGTGAGGGAGGGCACTCCTGACTCTGCAGAGCCAGCACCAGCTCTATGGCCAGCCAACTGCTCCTTAGAGCAGTGTGAAGGCTGCCTTGAACGGTCACGGTTTTCTACTGCATTTTAATTGCTTTACTTTATTTTTTGTTGTTAACCCCAAGGAACAAAGTGATATGTGTCTGTATCAACAACTTGATTCTGAATTTCTAGCCGTTAATATTCAAGAACAAGCTTTTGCAGGCAGGCATGCTGGCACACGCCTGTAACTCCAGCACTCCGGAGCCTGAGGCAAGAGGATAGCCACAAGTTTGAGGTCAGCCTGGGCTACATAGTGAGCTCAAGGCCAGCCTGGACTACATATCAAGATCTATCTCAAAAAAATAAATAAAGTAAAATCTTACAGCTGGATGTAATACCTAATTTCCCCAAAACCTGCACAGGCCAGGATACTTTATCAGTAACAGAGTCTTTTCACTACTGAAAAGAAATACACTGCGGGTAGGCTGGTTAGGACAGTCTGTGTGTGTGTGTGTTTTAACTAATATACTCACATGGTTCTAAATCAAGCATCATATAAAAGTATACACTAAGAAGTCTCACTGACTGGTACTGGCCTCTTTCTAGCAACTAATCACTTTATACTTCTTACAGACCCTTTTGGTTTATGTGTAATGTCAGTAACACACGGCGTGCCTTAGTAAAAGTATCATGTTATACCCCCTCTTCTGGCTTTGCCTCTTCATCATTAATATATGATGAAAAGTACATAAAGATCTACACCAGCACATAAAGATCTTCATCTTTTGAAAGGTATACAATCTTCCATTACGCAAATACTCTGTTAATGAACACTGGGGCGTCTCCAGTCTTTCGTTATTACACTGTTGTCATGAACAACCTTGATATATTTCATATCTTTAGGATAAAGGCCCACATGAGGTTTAGTAGGTCAAAAGTATATGCATTTGTAATTCTGATAAAGGGGTGTTTCTGAGATTCTGAACTCATTCAAATATTTGATGAAAGCTATAGAATTTGGTCCTCCAAAATAAAAGATATGCATAAATTTTACATTCTCTGCAAGTGGACCCTAGGAGTCCTCACACATCAGTCTCTAGAGACATTAAAAGAACTAAATGGTGTAGGAAGGGTCTCAGAGCTAACTGTCTCACAGTTCCGAGAACCTGGAGACTTTACCTTGGTTGATTTCAGCTGCAGACGGCCCCAAGCTCAAGCTCTTCTTCTGCTGAGCGTTTTTGGCAAGAAGCGTGTGCTTGTCGTCATTCCCTGTGTCCATCTCTGAAATGGTGACAGCCAGAATCCGGCAGAAGTTAGCAAGCTGTTGCTGGTCAAAATTGGATACTAAGGAACTCAGATTGGGAACTTCATCTAGTCGGATCATTTCCTACAGAAGACAAATAAAATAATCCCCATGCTCAGTCTGCTCCGGAGATCGTATGCGCCCTCCTGACCTGCTTCCCCCACAAACGGGGCTCGGTGAGGAGACCACTCAGGTTCAAAGCCCAGCTCTGCAGTGTGCAGCTGTGCAACCTGAGGGCTAAAGTTATGGAATCTGTCATTTTCCTTTGCTATCTGTGAAATGGGAATAACCTACTTCAAAGAAGGGTCCTTTAAATTTACCCTCAGACACCACTGGTCCTATTCTCAACTTTTCTCTTCTGACACTTATTGCCTATTAAAAAACAAACAAACAAAAAAAAACCACTCAAATTTTATAAATCACAAATTATCATTCTTGCTATAGATACAATATTCCAAATGTCAATTAAAGGCCTCTGTGTATTCCCACCCAGTTGCATTTCCTTTTCTCGCCTCAAAAGCCAGCACTGGGCTTTTGTTTTGTTTTGTTTTTGTTTTGCCTTTTTGAGACAGGGTCTCACTATGCAGTTCAGACTGGCTTTGAGCTCACTTTGTAGCCCAGGTTGGCCGCAAACTCACAGTGATCCTCCTGCCTCAGCCTCCCAAGTGCTGGAATTACACGCGTGCACCACCACACCCGGCGTGATCACTGTTTTTAACTTTATTATTGCCAGGGCATGTTTTTATTCTTCTAAATACATCCATGCAACTATATGACACTGCTTTGTACAGCCAGTGCGAATATGATACTGTCTTCCTTTTTTTGATTTTTTTGATTTTTTTTTGGTACCAGGAATTGAACCCAGGACCTTGCACTTGCCAGGCAGGCACTGTGCCACTGAGCTATATCCCTGGTACCTGTCTTCTTTTTTGAGAGCTTTGCTATGTAGCCCAGACTGACCTTGAGCTTTTGACCTTCCTGCCTCAGCCTCCCCAGTGCAGAGATTACAGTGTGCACCACCAGGGCTGGCCTTATACCTTACTTTTAAGTCAGTCTACACTGATATTTATCTACATAGACCCAAACAGCTCCAGTTCATTTTTTTTTTCATTTTTCTACTCCAATTTTAATTGTTCTTTTTTTTATTATTACTTTGCTATTAACAAGCAGCAGTTCCTTCATTTCTAGTACTTTATAACAGTCCACTGTGTGAAGAGACATGGATTTGGTTCTTTTGTTCTGAAACAATGATGCCATAAATGTTCTCGTATATTACTTGATGCAAATGTGTTCAGAGAGCGCACATTTGCAGATTTCTTGGGAAGTAGCTTGTAAATTGTTCTGACAATGACCAAGAACAAGAATTGTATTTTCCATCACAACCCAACAAAGACACGTCAGAATGTAGTATGTGCGTACAAGATATAACATATACACAAGATATAATATTAAAAATATATATATATATATAAAATATGAAAGAAAAATGTCTTAAAAAATACCCTTACAGGACACCTTTTTCTATTTAGCTGGGATATCCATTAATATCACAACTTTCCTGGTTTAAATCTGGTGTTTTCATTTATCAGAATCAACTATTTCAGACCCCGCCTCCATGTGCTCAGGCACAGGTCACAGGTGACTCAAAATGAAAACACACACTGTCACTTTAGCCCTCAGGGCAGAGCTTCTCTAGGTGCTGGGCACAAGGTACACGCGCCTTCCAGCATAGCATCGCAGAAAGTACACACATCTTCTGCTGACACACAAATCAGCAGTACGTCCATGTTTCTCTTGACCCACGTGCTCCTAGACATTTGCTTGCTCTCTCGCTTACCATGGCACAGGATTTGCATCTCCTGCTTATTAATGAAGTTAAACATCTTCTCGTGGTTATGGCCTACTTCTCTGAAATACTTATTCATATTATTGCTCATTTTTTAACTAGGCTATTTGTCTCTCAAACAGACTTGTTAGAATTCTTTACAAATTCTGAATACCAATCCATGACTGGAAATATAATTTTCTCACTCTGTAGTTTGGGTTTCTACTTTTGTTGTGGGGTCTACCTACCCTTACAAACAGCACCAAGATAGCCACAAAGAGCAGTAAAGCCCATCATCGTAACATAAATATGGCAACATAAAAAGAAATGAGAGGACGGGAGAGTCAGGTGGGCAAGTCAGAAAGAAGCGGTCACCGCCTCCTACACAGAGACTGCTGGGGAGCCTGGCGCTTCTGCCACGGAGGTGCCCTCGTACACATGAGCCAGAGCACACAATTATTGGAAAACTAACAAAGCCTTTTTATGAAAGGACACAAAGGGTCTGTCTGGGGCCTGTACACATCTCCAATTAGTTCCTATAAAGGGCCATTTGTGCTGCTTCTGCCTAGCCAATGACAACCAAAGCTTCCCCAAACCTGGGGAAGCAAAGCAGAAAGGCAGAAAGGCAAGCTCGCCTTGCCAGTGTGCATGGGTACCCTCTTCCCTGCAATGGCAACCTCAAGTCTGCTTAGCAGCAGGAGGAAGAAATCTGCTAACCAGCCACCAACAGGGAGGCTTGGAGTAATCCTGCAGAAGTAAGCTCTGGGTCCTAACAAGCGTCACCCAAAATCTAACAATGGCTGGGTGTGGAGGATCACGTCTGTAATCCCAGCATTCAGGAGGCTGAGGCAGAAGAATCTCCAAGAATTTGAGGCCAGCTGGGGCTACATAGTGAATTCAAGGCCAGTCTGAACCAAAAAAACCCCAATTCTTTCCCCACAAAATTCTAACATAGTGACTAACAGAGGTCTATGGATGCTTTTTTTGTAGTCTGAAAAAATTTTTCATTCAGTGTTTTCATTTTGATCATGATTTTTTTAAAAAGCTAAAGATCACCTTAATGTCCATCCTAGGACCAAGTGGCAGGAATTCACTGCTTACATTTCTGTCTTTTGTGTAGAAGCCAATTAGTCAACTTTGATTATTAAACACTATCAAGAAAAACAGGTGAACTTAAGCAAAGGTCGAACATTACAACCATGGGGAACTGACTGGAATGAATAAAGGTTTCACAGCAGTTCAGCTACAGAAGTGGTCTAAGAGTAGAGTCGCTACACAGCCTGCAGCAGTACAGGTAACCAAAATGAACTTGTACCACAGTAATTTCGGCGAGTCTTTTGTTTGTTTTCTTTGTATTTGAGACAGTCTCACTAGGTAGTTTAGGCTGGCCTTGAACTCACTATGTAGTAGCACAGGCTGGTCTCAAATTTGTGGCAATGCTCTTGCCTCAGCTTCCCAAGTGCTGGGATTACAGGAATGCACTCCCATATCTGGCTATGTACCATAATAACTCATGGGGGGCAATTTTATCTCAACCAAAGAACATCGGTCATCACATTTTTTTTTCTTTTTTTTTGGTGGCACCGGGGATTGAACTCGCAACCTCACGCCTGCCAGACAGGTGCTCAAGCCACTGAGCCAAACCTCCGGCCCTAGTTTTTTGAGGCAGGGTTGCACTTTGTAGCTCAAGCCAGCCTTGTGCTCGCATTGTAGCCCAAACCAGCCTCAAACTCACAACACTCCTCCTACCTCAGTCTCCCGAGTGCTGGGATTAAAGGCGTGCACCACCACGCCTGGTCTCAGTCAACACATTAAATTCACCAAGTTAATCTGAAGTCTCAAGCTTCATAAGGAGTCTGAACCCAACTTATATACTTATTTAGGCTTCATAGTCATAAAAGATTGATTAATATAAGAAGTATAACCTCATTTTTTACTTCAGTATATCTAGTAACACAAAAATAATTCAACTCCAGGTATATAGAAGAATTTCTTTTAAAAGAGATCTTCACGTTTCTCAGTTTTGGGAATCCAATGGTCTGTCTGAGACACCTGTCGGAAGACACAGCTCACCTTTTTAACGCCCAAAATATCTTCAATGAGGGTCGCTGTTTGTAAGAATGTCTTCTTACTCGTCATCAGTGTAAACAGGAAGATCACAAAATCATTTTTTTCTGCCAAACGCTTTGTAACTCCTTCCGTCTGTTACAGGGAGAGGGGAGAAAAGGCAGAGTAGGTTGTGACCACAAAACAAAATATGAAGAGTGAGGTGTCCCTTCCAGGAATCAGGAAAGCATTCCAACCTTGGAAAACTGGCATGAGCCAGCAAATCTGGGATGTCACGCGTAAACTGTGGGGAATGCATCCAGCTCCCCAGCCAGACGAGGGAGAAAAGGCCTCCTGGCACCCTGACCACGCAACGCCAAGTCTGTGAGCGTGCGAAAGGGGGCAGGGTCCTCCGTTAGCTTGTAAAGTCTAAGCCCCAAATGTCTTCATGCAAGAAAAAACCAGGGTCTTTGGGTCAGAAACGGTGACCAGTGTGGGTGACTGCACTTAGGACCCAGCAGGACAGTGTGCAAAACGATCCTGGAGGCCATTCTCAAATTGGAAGCCCAGTGGCATTTTGAAGCATGGATTTTAGGGTCTGCCTCGAATTCTAATTCCAGCAAACCTAAGCAAATCACTTCTGACCTTTGGTCTTCTATTTCTTTATCTGTAAAAGGATTATTTCAAAAGTCTTTGACGGGGCAAGGATGTAGCTCAGAGGCATAAGTGCCTGCCTGGCAAGTGCAAGGTCCTGAGTTTAATTCCCAGTACCAAAAAGTCTTTGCTAGGATTCATTTAGAAAATGCATGTAAACACTGCCCATATGCTAAGTCCCTGTCCACTATCCTACAGACAAATGATCTTCTTAAAGAGTAACTGAAAGACTTCAAGTTTCTTTTGCTAGGCAATTAAGTGTCATTCTTCTAACTAGGCAAAGGCTCTTCAGACAGGAGCAAAGTTACCTGCAGGGGCAAGCTCCCTGAGACTTGCGCTGGGTCAGGCTGAATGACTTGCTGTTAAAACCACGCACACAGGGGCTTTTCCTACTTCGACCACTTTGTGCTTCCCTGTGGGAATGGCTCTACCAACTCCATACCTCTCAGTACCATTTACAATATAGGAACAGCAGAAATGTCTGCTGATATGAAACTGATAAATCGAGGTCACTACATCTACATTATGAAATATGCATTAAAAAAATAATGTAAAGCCGGGCGTGGTGGCGCACGCCTTTAATCCCAGCACTCGGGAGGCTGAGGTAGGTGGAGCGTTGTGAGTTCGAGGCCGGCTTGGGCTATAACGCGGCGCAAGGCCGGCCTGAGCTACATAGTGCAACCCTGCCTCAAAAAAACCAGGGCTGGGAGTTTGGCTCAGTGGCTTAAGCGCCTGCCCTGGCAGGCGTGAGGCTGTGAGTTCAATCCCCGGTGCCGCAAAAAAAAAAAAAAATAATAATAATAATAATAATGTAGGTAATCTTTATAATCTTAACAGAATAAAAAAGCTGGCCACGAAATGGTGCTTGTACACAGATCAACATACACCAAAATTGTTAAATAATTTGTGAAGCAAATTGCTGGCACTTAATCTGGTTAAGGAATCACACATGATTTATACACTCTGCATCTTATCTATATTTGCCATTTTTTCAGTCAAAGAAATCTCTTTATTATTTATGAAATACATCAGCATCAAAGTCAGGAATGGGCAAGCCTGCCAACTCTTCCAAATGCCACTTCCCTCACGAAATCTTCCCTGACCTACTCCACATATGCTACTTCTCCGTATGTCAAAGCACTTGGTCTGTACTTGTCTAGTTCACTTACTACACCCTGCACCCTCATCCATGAACCGTGAGCTCTCTGAAGATGGGATTCTACTCTATTCCTCTTTGTGCTCCTGGTATCCAACAGCAGACCTGGACAGGGCACGTATTCATGAAATGTTTGCTTAAAAACCAGAGTAAAAGGGGCCAAGCATATAGCTCAGCAGCACCTGCCTGGCAAGCATAAGGTTCTAAGTTTGATTCCTGGTACAAAAAAAAAAAGACTAGAGTAAAAAAAAAAAAAAAAAAGAAGTATCTGGGAAATAAAGGAACCATCTAGCTTGTGAAAGTCCCCAAAAGTAGGTTCAAAAGTTTGAATTTAAAATGGCAATATTGCTTGCTTAACTATACACACACACGCACACACACCCCTACCCCATACAGCAAGCAGATCTTAGTGGCTTTGATCTATCTACCTTCATTCTTTTTAGCCTCAAAACTGAGAAGGAAAAAAAAAAAAACTTTTGAAAGGCAGACTGCAACAAACATGACTTCTCTTCAGAGAACATAAACAGACTGGGATGTAGCTTACTAGTAGAGCCTTGCTTCACATATGTGAGGCCCTGGGTTTGATCACTAGCACCAAGTGCTAAAAAATAAAAAAGGAGTATCATCAGATGATGTACAGGTGAACATGCCAGTGGTGGTGAACATATGGCATATGTGCCACAGTGGGCTGTTTGTATCACTGAAAGCTCTAAAATGTTCGCCATCACTGGTGTATGGGCACCCCAAACTAGGAAGCACTTTATAATCAGTGGGATGAACACATCAAAGCAAAACTGAAATTTCAAACTGAAGGCATCCATAAAAGTGTGCTACGTATGTAAATCTAAGGGCACTAAATAAAGAAAGCAGTCTCAATCGCGGCATTGGTACATTCTTTTTTTTTTTTTTTTTTTTTTTTTTTGGTGCCAGAGATCAAGCTCACAACCTCGCATTTGTCAGGCAGGCACTTAAGCCACTGAGCTATAACCCCAGCCCTGGCATTGGTACATTAAAAAAAAAAAGGCTTTTTTCCTCCAATCACATACAGCACCTACACTGGCTGTAAGATATGAAACAGGACTGGTTCTAGCTTAATTCAGGCCCGACTGATCCCAGCTTAATGGGACACAGAGAGAGACAGAGAGATAGATACCATGTTTTTAAAGCTTAAAAATAAGGTATATCTCCAGGGAGGAGGGGCATGGCTCAGTGGTACAATACTTGCCAAGATGCATGAGGCCCTGGGCTCAATCTCAAACACAAGCAAAAGACAAAACTGTCCAGGCCATCAAACATACAAACCCGTTGCCCTGACTAGCTACTCTTGACTACCCGCTACCCGCTTCTCACCTCTCTCAACTTATCAAGATCCTACTCCTAGAGACTGGGTTCTTCTGGAAAGCCTTCCCAAGCTAGGATTTACTACCCAAAAAGTCATATACAATTGTTCCTTTCCTTTATATCTCAAGGCCTTAACTCTCTCAAACAATACACAATGTATTTTCTGGGGAGAGTTTTTTCAAGATACTTACCATAGGTTCTAGACCTAGTATCTAAATGAGAAACTAGAAACTAGTATCCAGTAAGCCAAGCTGTAGCTGGCCAGGAGTACTTTTAAAAAAAAAAAAAATTTTTTTTTAAATTTAAGCATGTTTATGTAGGATGTGCTTGCTTCTGGTTAGTCACAATTTATACAAGTCTCCAGGCCAACACAGGCAATTTCAAATAACTTTTGTTTTGTGCCTGATCCTTGGAGACACTGCTGTCACAGTGCTCGAGAGCTCTAGGTTCTCTATCTAACGTGAAAGGAAGCCAGATCAGCAGCGATGAACCACGTCATCCTCCATTCTTTACAATCTCCCTTAAAAAAACATGAACTGTGTTTTACTAGAACGTCAGCTAATTAACAGTAGGTGTCATGATTTTAAAACAGCCTCATAAAACTAATGACTATATGGGAAGCTGGCAGTGACAGAGCCACTGTCTTCAAGGACAATTTCTTACTGGCCTTAGTTGCAAAAGTAGTTGTATATTTCCTGAACGATTCGTGTTTTATCTTACAGATCTGTCTCTGTCTATCTATGATATTAGCTACACACACTGTTACATACTTGAAATGTGGCCTCCTCCAAACTGAGTGAGATGAGTTCCAGGCATAAAATTTTACACTGGGTTTTAAAAGTTTGAAAGATTAGTACAAAAAGAAAGAAAGAAAGAAAGAAGAAAGAAAGAAAGAAAGAAAGAAAGAAAGAAAGAAAGAAGAAAGAAAGAAAGAAGGAAAAAATATCTCATTTGTAATTATATTGAAAAAATAATATTCTTGATATACTTTGTTAAAATATACTATTAAAATTAACTTCACCTATTTCCTCCATTTTTTTCTTTTAAAAATGTGGCTATAGGGCCAGGGATACAGCTCAGTGGCACAGCACCTGTCTGGCAAGCACAAGGTCCTGAGTTTGATTTCTGGTACAAAACAAAACAAAACAAAACAAAACAAAACAAAACAAAAATGGCTATAGGAAATTCAAAATAACTAAAGTGCCTTGCATTAGTATTATATGTACTATTATAGAGACTGTATAATTATAGATACTCATTTGTACAAGTTTTCAAACACACTTCTCTATTTGTATTGGCTACTAAGAAGCTTAAACCTCAAACTGTGCCCTGTCTATACATAGTACTGATGATTTTATGGTCTACATTTTTTTTAATAGTCTACATTTTTATATCAGTCCAATTACTGGCTATATTTATGGCCCCACCCTACTTCTAAATTTGTGACCTTCGTAAATTTCATATACTCTTACAAAATGCCTGAACTACCCTTTTGAATGAAGCCAAGAAATGCAGTCAAATGTGTCTTTTATATTACCAGTCTATGGGTTTCACTTCTACAATAGCACTTACCCTATTCTGCTGCAAATTATGACCGTTTACAAGGTTTACCGCATCGTAAGTTCCTAACAGGCACTGTGTCTAATAAAAACTAGCATTTACATAGTGCTTTACAAAGTGCATTCATATCCGTTATCTCATTTAGCTCTCACAAAAATTCTGTGATGCTAGTATTACTGATTGTACTCTATGGATAAAAAACTAAGGCTCAGAGAGATGTGCCAAGTTAAATGCTAAACATGGAGTCAACTTCTAATACCAAACGCTCTCTCCTTTTTTTCTTGGTGGTAGTGGGGGACTAAACTCAGGCCCTTCACATTGAGCTATATCCTTACCACACCCCAACATTTTTTTTTTTTTTTTTTTTTTGACACAAAGTCTTGCTAGGTCGCTCAGGCTAGGCTCAAACTTGTGATCCTCTTGCTTCATCTCCCAAGAGTGCTGGGCTCATATACTCTGCTCTTTGCTTTCTACCACATTGCTTTCTTTATTCGCCATGCTTACAGGCGTCCCACTCAACATATGGACAAGTGTCCCACTCAATATATGGGAAGGTTTCTGGTTCTTGTTTTGTTCTCTAACAAGGAAGATGAAGGAACAGACATAAAGGAGTTAAGGGGAATCTTAAAGGACAAAGACACTCTGCCAATGCCTGCTGCCCTTTGACGAGTAATTGCTCTGTCTCTGCTCGTACACATCCAGGCTAACAGCATTCAGGAGACCTACTGATGCAGCCCTGGCTCTTAACAATTACTACAAGACCCTGCCTGACCAGTATTTCTTTCTTTCTTTTTTTCTTTGAGACACTCTTGCTATGTTGTCCAGACTGGCCTTGAACTCCCTAAGTACCTGAGGCTGTCCTCAAACTCATGGTGATTCTCCTGCCTCGGCCTCCTGAGTGCTGGGATTACAGGTGTGTGCTACCACGCCTATCTCCACCTTCCCATTATTTCTATGTGTTGGTCTTGCTCTCAGGCACACATCAATTCAGTTCCCTCAAATGTACAAAGAGTTTTCATGTCTGCAATCCCTACTTGAATGTTCTTTTTATCAGTGCTGAAGACATGCTAGGGAGAGAAAGGTGCCCCAGCAGCAGGCATACTTACACAGACACAGGTGTTATACAGGATGCTCAAGCAGTCCTTGGACAATTCATCACTTACTGAAAGGCAAGGGGGAATAACTGGTTATCTTTTTCACTGAAAGGATAGTGTAACATTATTATTATTATTATTTGAAACAGGGTCTTTCAATGTAGTTTAGGCTAGCTTTGAACACACTATTTAAGGCAGGTCGGCCTTAAATTCACAGGGCTTCTCCTACCCCAGCCTCCTGAGTACTGGGACTACAGGTGTTTGCCACCACACCTCACTACTACATTTTTTTTGTTTGTTTGGGTGCCAGGAATCAAACTCACGACCTCACACTTGCCAGGCAGGCACTTATGCTGTTGAGCTAAATCTCCGGCCCAATCACTACATTTTTTAACATAAAAACTGTTACAATTCTTTTCAAGATAATTTCTTTTACATCTTGCTTTACACAGTGCATTCACATCTATTATCTCATGTAGTTCTCACAAAAATCCTAGGATGGAAGCTCTTATTTTCATAGAGTTGCTCAGAACCTACAAACCAACTTGCATACTGCTTTTTGGTTTGATAAAGCAGCCACTTTCTTACGCTCTATGGTTTTCATGATTTCATTTAACAAAGCTAGTTTTCTTTTGTGTCTGTGTTTTGCTATTTAAATAGACTACAAATAAACAATTTAAATATATGTGTATTTATGCTTGCACTGAATTGAACCATCAAGATACACTTTCAAAAGTAGAAATACTTTTGAAAAAGTATAAGCATCTTCATTGCTCTTGTTATAAATTTTCGCTGAATGTTCTGCTAGCAGCAGACTCACCAATTCAGTATTGTTTAGCTTTCATTACTGTTGCTTTTATCTATGTAAATGGCTTTCAATGTCTGACCTACTAATACAGAACTTGATTCTTTGTGAGTTGAACATAAGAGTAGCGCCAAAAAAAAAAAGAAACTTACTTAAGTTTCATGATCCCCAAACCAAGGAGATGATAAAATCGAGTACAATTTTATTTATTAGCATAGGTACGTGCATACAATACTGTGGACCAAACTCAGGAATGCTCTACCACCAAACTATATCACTACCCCTTTTTGATTTTTCATTTTGAGACCAAGCTGTCCAGGTTGGCCTCAGACTTGAAATCATGTCTCAGCCTCCCAAGTAATTGGAAGTTCAGGCATGCACTGCTGCATGGAGTTGCACTGCTTTTACTTTTTAAAACATGTTTCCACTCACCCCTGTGCTGGTATACACTTAGAAATGCCAGGTCTCCCTCCAAGATTCCAAAGAGCAGCTCTGTCAAGCTGGCCTGACCAGATGGGCTGCCTCATGTATCTTGAGACAAAGCAATTACTCGGTATTCCCCATTACTACCTCTCAACATATTTGTGGCTTTTTATTTATTTATTTGGGGGTGGGGAGGTTGGTCTTTTTGGACAGAGTTTACTATGCAATTCAGGCTGGCCTTGAACTCATTTTGTTGCCCAGGCTGGCCTCAAACTCACAGTGATCCTCCTGCCTCAGCCTCCCTAGTGCTGGGATTACAGGTGTGCACCACCAGGCCCAGTCTGTTTATTTATTTAATGACTTCAGGGCAGGGTGAAACACCAGGTAGATTTCTCAGAATTTCCACATTTGCTGTTTTCAAAGGGAGTTAGGATTCATACACTCATCAAATATTCATTTAGTACCTACTCGAAAGCAGCCAGTAGTAAGGAAAAAGAGAAAAAAGTAAGTCTCAGTCCTCGTGAAATCTGTAAGTCCAGTGGGAGGAAGAGAGACTAAGTACACTAGCAAGTAACCAATATGCTACTAGCTGTTGGGGTAGAAAACAGTAAGGACCAGTTTAGAGTACAAAATTGAGACAATGAACAAGAATATGAATTCTTTTAACTACTACTGCATGGACAAATGAGGTCTTACACAGTATGCTTTGTTGATATTAGGCATGAAGAATTTCAAAAGTATATATGTGGTATTTGTAGAAGGGTACTGAAGTGACCTCTTGCATGTATGTATGTATGTATGTACGTATATATGTATGCTTTTTGAGAATGGGTCTTGCTATGCAATTCAGACTTGCACTGAATTCACTATGTAGCCCAAGATGGCCCGGAACTGGCAAGGAACCTCCTGCTTCAGGCTCCCAAGTGCCAGGATTACAGGCAATGTGCCACCACATCCAGCTTCTGGTTTTTAATAGTAAAATGAAACACAATTTCCGTTTTTAAATTTTTTTTACAAATTTAAGTCTGAATAACTTTAAAAAAAAATTGTGCCAGGAGTGGTGGTGCATACCTGTAATCCCAGCACTCGGGAGGCTGAGGCAGGAGAATTGCTATGATTTTGAGGCCAGCCTGGCTTACACACTGAGCTCAAGGCCAGCCTGAACTACATAGCAAGACACTGTCTCCAAAAAACAAAAAAAGAAAAAGAAAAGAAAAGAAAAAAAATTTGTAGCATGTGCAAATTACAAAGAACAATAGAGCAATACCCATATAGCCACTTGGCTTAAAAAACTATGTAGTAACAAAATACTTCCATTTCTACCATATATACTGGTTTCGTTTTTGTCTGTGGTACCAGGGATTGAACCCAGGGCACTTTACACTGAGCTATTGTTTTTTTTTGTTTTTTTTGTTTTTTTTGTTTTTTTTTTTGCGGTACCGGGGATTGAACTCACAACCTCGCTCCTGTCAGGCGCTTAAGTCACTGAGCCAAACTCCTGGCCCTGGTTTTTTCAGGCAGGGTCGCACTGTGTAGCTCAGGCCGGCCTTGTGCTCGTGTTGTAGCCCAGGCCAGCTTTGGACTCACAACGCTCCTCCTACCTCAGCCTCCCGAGTGCTGGGATTAAAGGCGTGCGCCCACACGCCTGGCCTGAGCTATATTCTCAGTCCTTTCTATTTTAAGACACAGTCTTGCTAAATTGTCCAGGCTGGTCTCAAACTTGTATTCCTCCCGTCTCAGCCTCCCAAGCAGCTGGGATTACAAGTAGGCAAAAGCATGTGCCACTGTGCCTGGCCTGATTAAACTGCTTTTTATGAAAAGCATATATTACCTTTATTTAAAAAATCTAATAGGTTTTTTTAAAAAAATAAAGCAAAAAGCCAGGTGTGGTGGCACACGCCTTTAATCCCAGCACTCAGGAGGCTGAGGCAGGAGGATCATTGTGAGTCTGAGACCAGCCTGGGCTATAAAGTGAGTTGAGGGCCAGCCTGAACTGTATAGTGAGACCCTGTCTCAAAAAATAGGGTCAGGGATTTAGCTTAGTGGTGTAAGTACCTGCTACGCAGGCACGAGGTTGTGAGTTCAATCCCTGGTACCAAAAAAAAAAAAGTGACCAGACTAAGCTATTTCTTATTCTCTCAACTAGCTATATATATAAGGATTCCAAACAAAACCTAAAAGCTGGACCTAAAGATTACTAGAAAGCACAAAGATGAAATTCTTTGAGCCCAGTGGTTCTCATGTTCTCTCTCTCAAAGCATCAGACCTATATTCCTACCCAGTATCAAAGGAAGGAGAGAGCTGCTTAGCTGGGGAAGGACAGTGAGCTGCAGCTGCATGTGAGGCATGTCCTTGCCGTAAGAGTCAGGAAGGCTTCATGGGAGAGTAAGTTTGGCAACTGTCACCACAAGGGCATGTTGGGAAATGCGGACCAGTGCCTGACAAATATACTTACTTTTTAGCTTTTGTCCCCGGATAGAGATTGTAGGCCTCATAAGAATTTCTACAAGGAGCTATTAAAAAAAAAAAAAAAAAGATAAAAATCTTCAACATTAATTCAAAGGACAACTTATATAACAATCTTTGCCGTGACAACTAATAGCCCAAGCAGCTGTCACAGTACTGCAAGATCATCGTGTTCTAGGAGGCAGTGAGGTTCTCTGGCAGGAGCACTGTAGCCAGAGACAGGGAACTTGGATTCTAATCCCACTAGGCCACTGAATCTCCAGTAAACTCAAACAAGTTAATGCCCCTACTCGGGCCTCACCTTTCTCACTTTAAAAAATGAATATATTAAATTAGGCAATCTCTAAGGTTCAATGTGGCTTTAACTTTTGAAAAGCAGTAGAACATTACTACTACTAGGACTCGCTACCTAAAGCACGAATGTGTATGAGTTTAAAAAGGTTTCCAGATATATCATTAATTGTTATCATTGATTTCTACAGAGATTGAGGGGTAATATGCATATATTTTTCATTTTATATACTTATAATACTACACACAATTTTCCTTAAACTAAGTTTGGAATAAGCATGCACTTTAAAATTCTGTTAAAAGGAAGGAAAACTTATAATTGCTAAAGGGGTAAGCTATCAGAAATATATAACAAGCATAAACATATATGCACCTAAAAACAGAGCCCTAAAATACATAAAGTTAAAGCAAACAACAGACACATAATACATGGATAACTAGGCAGAGCATCAGCAAATAAATAAAAGGCTGAACACCATAAACCAACCAGAACTAACAGATACCCATAAAACATTCTATACTGAACAGCTGAATACATTCTACTCAAAAGCAAACAGAACATACTTCAAGTTAGATTATAGTTGAAGTCATATAATAAGCCTCAATAAATTTAAAAAGATTGAAATTACACAAATTATGTTCTCTTTCCACAATGGAATTAAATTAGATATCAGAAAAAAAAGGAAATTCATGTAGATAATTATAAAGTTCATCCTAAATAATCAATGAGACAAAGAAGAAATCAAAAGGGCAATTTCAAAGTATGAGATGGGTGAATATACCAAAACTTCTGGTCTAGCTAAAGTAGCATTTAGAGGGTAATTTATAGCCACAAATATTAATTTTTTTTAAAAAAAGTTACTTAATATCAATAATCCCAATCTTTTATTTTAAGACACTAGAAAAACAAGCAAACTAAACCCACAGAAAGCAGACATATGGAAATAATGATTAGAGTGGAGGGGCTGGGGATGTGGCTTGGTGGTAGAGCTCTTTCCTTGCGTGCACAAAGTCCTGGGTTCGATCCCCAGCATCACCAAAATAAAAAATAAATAAATAAATACATAAAATTTAAAAAGGGTCAGGGATTTAGCTCAGCGGCATAAGTGCCTATCTGGCAAGCTCAAGGTTGTGAGTTTGATCCCCAGTACCAAAAGAAATAAAAAATAAATTAGAGTGGAAATTAATGAAAGTTGGTGCCTTGAAAAGATTAGCATTTCTTCAGTTAAACAAGCCAAAAGGAAAAAAAAAAAAAAGAGGAGAGGCCTCAAATTACTATAAGCAGAAATAAAAGAGCAGGCAGGATAGAAACAAAAAGGGCTATAATGGAATACTATGAACAAGTGCCAACTAATTCAGATAACCCTGATGAAATGGACAAATTCCTAGAAATATACACATTATAAAAAAAAGGACTCGAGGAGAAACCAAATATCTCTTTAGTCCTATAACAAACAAAGAGACTGAATTAGTGATCAAACAAAACAACTACCCATAAAGAAAATTTCAGGCTCAGACAACTTCACTGGTGAACCATATGAAACATTTAAATATCTACTCTTTCTAAAAGTAGAAGAGGAAGGACAATTTCCAACTTATTCTATTACTCTGAGACCCAAACCAAAAACATGACAGTAAAATCACAGATCAACATCTCCTATGAACGTTCACAGAAAAAAAATCTTGAAAACACAGCAAAACAAATTCAGCTACATATAAAAAGGGCTACACAACACAACCAAGTGGAATTTATCCTAGAAATGCAATGTTGGTTCGCCATTTGAAAATCAATTAATGTATGCCTCATATCATTACAGTAAAAGACAAAACCCATACAACCATCTCGGTAGATGTAGAAAACATTTGAAAAGTATCCAAAAACACTTTTCAGATAAAACAACAAGGAACAGATGGAACTTCCTCAACCTGATAAAGGGCTTTTATAAAAATCTCAAGAGCTAACATCATCATCCAGAAAAACTGAATACTTGGCCACTAAGAACCAAAAAAACACACATCTGTCCACTCTTACTGTTTCTATTTAACATCATCTGTAGATTCTAATGGGGAGGGGGCCTGTGGGAGGCAGTAAGGAAAGAGAGGCAGCCAAACTGGAAAACAAGAAACTAAAGAACTAAAATACAGAAAACTCTAAATAATTTACACTAAAAAATTTACTAGAGATAAGACATCAATAAGGTTCAAGATAATAAATTAACCAACTGCAGGTCTTCAATCATAGATATGATCATACAAAAATCAAAGTTATGAAAATTCCCTTTATAAGAGACTCAAAAAGAACACGATACTCAAGAATAAATTTAACAAGTTAAAGACCATATAAGGAAAGCAAAATATTTTTGGGGAAAAAAAACAAAGACAGCCAGGTGTGGTGGCACACGCCTTTAATCCCACCACTCGGGAGGCTGAGGTAGGAGGAGTGTTGTAAGTTTGAGGCTGGCTTGGGCTACAACGTGAGCGCAAGGTCGGCCTGAGCTACATAGTGTGACCCTGTCTCAAACAGCTAGGGCCGGGAGTTTGGCTCAGTGGCTTAAGTGCCTGTCTGGCAGGCGTGAGGTTGTGAGTTTGATCCCCGGTGCTGCCAAAACAACAACAACAACAAAAAAATAAAGACAACCTAAACAATGGAAAGACAGTTTCCTCAAATTGACTTAAAAAAAAAAAAATTTTTTTTTTTTGGAGACAGGGTCTTGTTAAGTAGTTAAGGCTGGTCTTCAACTCAGAAGGTAGCACAGGTTAGCCTTGAACTCACAGTGGTCTTCCTGCCTCTGCTTCCCAAGTGCTGGGATTACAGGCCTACGTCATCATGCCTGACAACTGACCTAAATTCAATGCAATCATTATCAAAAATCCCAGCTGGCTTCTTTTTAAAAATTGACAAGTCGACCCTAAAATTTACATGCAACTATCAGGGATCTGTAATAGCCAAACCAATCCTGAACTACAAGCACAGAATTAAACCCATGTGTCTACAACCAATTGATTTCTGACAAAGGAGTCAGAAAAAAAAGATTCTCAATAAATAGTGTTGTCATAACTGTACAGTCACATGTAAAAGAATGAAGATGGACCCCTATCTCATCTGATAGGGTGATCAAGAAACTAAAATGTAAGTGATAAAATTATCAAATTATCAAACTTTTAGAAAGTAAATGAGTAAATCTTTGTGACCTTAGATTAGGCAATGATTTCTTAGATATATACCAAAACTCAAGGAACAAAAGAGAAAAAAACTTAGATAAAATGAAATTCACCAAAATTAAAAACTTCTGTGCTTCACAGGGCACTACCAATACAGTAGAAGGAAAACTAATGAATCATCTGAAGAAGACATTTGCAAATTACATACTTCATCAGGGACTAGTATCCAGGAACAGCCAATATAACTCAGTCAAAAGCCAACTCAATTAAACAGCAGTGAACCGACACTTCCAAAAGCCACTCATAAACATATAAGGAAGGTTCAATATCATTTGCCATTAGGGAAATGCAAATCAAAACCACAATGAACTACATCACTTTGCACATTTCAGAAAGACACTGGAACTACTCCCGGTGGATATGGAAAATAATGAAGCCACACTGGAAAACAATTTGGCAGCTCATCAAAAGTTAAACACAGACAAACCATATGACCCAGCAACTAACTCCTCTCTCTCTGTCTCTCTCTCTTTCTGTCTCTCTCTCTCTCTCACCCTCTGAGTGAAATTTTTAAAACTCCAACCTAACAGGAAATGAAAAAATATGTCTACAAAAATACTTGCACTTCAATGTTCAGAACTGCACCAAATCAAAGCAGTGCTATTAATTAAAGTCAAAAGTCTTGGCCATAGCAACACACACCTATACTCCCAGCAGTCAGGAGGCTGAGGCAAGAGGATCATGAGTTCAAGGCCAGTGTACATAGTGAGATCCTGTCTCAAAAAATAAAAATACACCAATAAAAGTCAAAAGTGGAAGTGATGTAAACAGCCATCAACTATTGCTCAATGGGTAGACAAAATGTGATCTATCCACACAATGAAAAATTTCTTGGCAATAAAAAGGAATGAAGTACTGACATATATACAGTGACACAGATAAATCTTGAGAATACTAGGCTAAGTGAAAGCAGCCAGTCATTCCATTTATATGAAATGTTTAGAAAAGGAAAATTTCTAGAGGTAGCAAATGTAGATCAGTGGTAGCCTAAAGACAGGGTTGCTTATGAGATGGGGAGTCACTACTACAGAACGTGGGGTTTCTTTTCTTTTCTTTTGTTTTCTGTGGTGCTGGGGATCAAACCTGGGGCCTTGTGCATGCATGGCAAGAGCTCCACCACTGAGCCACAACCCCAGCACAGGGGTTTCTTTTTGGAAGTGGTGAAAATGTTTTAAAAACTGTGGTGATAACTATGCAACTGAATTTACTAAAAAAAACACTGAATGGTACACTTTCAATGGATGAACCATGTCATATATGAATTACATCTCAAAGAAGCTATTATGTAAGTTAAAGAACCGAGACATAAAAAGCCACACAGTGTACAACTTTATTCATATAAGTGTTCACAATAAGCAAATCTATGGAAACAGAAAATGGGTTAGTTAGATGAGGATGGACTGCTGATGATGTGGGATTTCCTTTGGCAATATCAAAAATGTTCTGTTACTAAATAGTGTGGCCCTGTCTCAAAAAACTAGGGCTGTGAGTTTGGCTCAGCAGCTTATGCGCCTGCCTGACAGGTGTGAGGTTGTGAGTTCGATCCCCAGTGCCAAAAAAAAAAAAAGTTCTGTTGATCGCTACAAAACTTCATGAACACACCGGAAACCAATGAGGTTTGACTAGAAGGTTAATTTTAAGGTATATGAATTATATTTTAGCTTTTTTTTTTTTTAAACAGAATCTTGCTGTGTAGTTTAAACTGACCTTGAACTCACCATGTAGCCCAGGCTGGCCTCAAACTCATGGTGATCACCCTATCTCAGCCTCCCGTGTAGCTAGGATTACAGGCATGTACATCAATTTCTATTAAAGATATTCAAGCATTTTCAAGTAATCTATATGCTGAGATCATGACTAAGTTAATATATATACATATATATGTATATATATGCATTGTTTGCTCCTTTGTTTTGAGATAGGGTCTAGCAGTTCTGGCTGGCCTTGAACCCATTACAGGGTCCAGGCTGGCCTTGAATTCACCACAATCTTCCTGCCTGATCCTCCTGCATGAGTGCTGGGATTACAGGGGTGCCCTCCATGTCCAGTTAAGTCACTCTGTTTAAACATCAACCATGTATGTGTGTATATAGTTTTATGCTATTGTTTAAATCAATTTTACTGCAATTTTAGAACAAGATTTAAAAAAACAACTCTTCTAGCCCCTTTTACCTACAGGCCAATATTTGGGTAGCAGGTCAAATACACCTCAAGTCAAATGAGAGAAAACAACTGTATAGCTTTTTTTTTTTTTTTTTTTTTTTGCGGCACCAGGGATTGAACTCACAACCTCACACCTGCCAGGGCAGGCGCTTAAGGCACTGAGCCAAACTCCCGGCCCTGGTGTTTTGAGGCAGGGTCACACTATGTAGCTCAGGCCGGCCTTGCACTCGCGTTGTAGCCCAAGCCAGCCTCGAACACACAACGCTCCGCCTACCTCAGCCTCCCGAGTGCTGGGATTAAAGGCGTGCGCCACCACGCCCGGCTTGTATAGCTTTTTTTTTGTTTGTTTGTTTGTTTTTTTGGCGGCACTGGGGATCTAACTCACAATCTCGTGCCTGCCAGACAGGCTTATGTCAAACTCCCGGCCCTAGTTTTTTGAGGCAGGGTTGCACTATGTAGCTCAGGCTTGCCTTGTGCTCGCGTTGTAGCCCAAGCTGGCCTCGAACTCACAACACTCCTACCTCAGTCTCCGAGTGCTGGGATTAAAGGCGTGTGCCACCACGCCCGGCTTATAGCATTTTTTTAAAAAACAGCCAACACGAAAATCTTCAAGACTAGACTGCTTAGCTAGAAGATCTGAGACAACTTCTACCATCTCAAACTAGCAACAAATCTTTAGAAAACAAATCCACATTCTTGGGATTGATCCTAGGAGAATGTGACACCATATTTCAACATCCTGAACTGACAGCAAAGGGGGAAACGTGTTGCTTTAGCTCAAGACAATAGATTATAAAATAAAAACCCTCAGGTACCCCTGTACCATAGAATATCATTTTTGGAAACACATTTAGCTCAGCTTTCCATATATCTGCATTTGACATCACTTGCACTTGTAAGACAGAAAAGAAACAAATCTTATAACATGGGACAACAATAAAAGTTGCTCTTGTCACAGGCTTGTTTTGCCTTGTGCAACAGAGACCCCAAGTCATCTTCTAAAAAAGCTGGAATAATTATCATAAAGCAGATACAATAGTGTTGCATGCTTTTTTCATCAAGAATCTTCCCATGCTATTAAAATTTTAACATTATTTATTGACTTCAAAAAATTCAATCAGAGGATAGAATAACCACTACTTCTCCTGGGATACTTTTAGGCATTACAAATAATTGCTATACTAAGCAAACTATGTATACTAAGTAAATCATATATGCAAAGTTTTGTCTCATTCTGACTTCTCCCTTGATAAAATGGCTATAATGAAAACGATAGATAATAAGCAGCAATGATAAGGTCAGAGAATCTTCCTACATTGCTGGTGGAATGTGAAGTTGTGCAGCCCAACTGTTCGTCACTACACACACGAACATACAAAACGTGGGGGTGGGAATATAGCTCAGTGGCACAGTGTCTGCCTGGCAAGTGTGAGGCCCTGAGCTCGATTCCCGGTACCCACAAAAAAAAAAAAAAAAAAAAAAAAAAAAACCCAAAAAACAAACTATACAAAATGCGGGCGTGGTGGCACACGCCTTTAATCCCAGCACTCGGGAGGCTGAGGTAGGTGGAGGCCGGCCTGGGCTACAACGCGAGCGCAAGGCCGGCCTGAGCTACATAGTGCAACCCTGCCTCAAAAAACCAGGGCCGGGAGTTTGACTCAGTGGCGTAAGCGCCTGTCTGGCAGGTGCGAGGCTGTGAGTTCAATCCCTGGTGCCACAAAACAAACAAACAAAAAAGGTGGTATTGACACAAACTTCAATGTGGATAAACACTGAAAGCATTATGCTATATAAAAGCAGCAAGTTACAAAAGACTATACATTACATGATTTCATTTATACAAATTGTTTGGAACAGGGACATCTACAGGGACAGAAAGCAGATGAGTGGTTTCCTAGGGCAGGGCTGGGAGTTGAAGAGGTGGGGAACGACAGCTAATGCATATGGAGATCTTTTCCTGCGAGAGGTTAAAAATGTTCTAAATTTGACTGTGGCATTGATTGCACACTAAAAAACAAACAATGAAGTGTATATTGTACATGTTGTCCTGGCACAGGGGCCATGCTAATCTCTGCACTGTTCTAATTTTAGTATACGTGCTGCTCAAGTGAGCACATGAACTGTACACCTTAAATGGGTGGAAGCTTTAATCCCAGCACTCAGGAAACTGAGGTAGGCGGAGCATTGTGAGTTCGAGGCCGGCTTGGACTACAATGTGAGCGCAAGGCCGACCTGAGTTACATAGTGCGATCCTGCCTCAAAAGACTAGGGCTGGGAGTTTGGCTCAGCAGCTTAAGCACCTGTCTGGCAGGCGCGAGGCTGTGAGTTCAATCCCCGGTGCTACAAAAAAAAAAAAAAAAAAAAAAAAATTGGTTGGAAGGTACAGCATGTGTCTCAATAAATTGGTAAAATAAAGCTATGAGAAAATAAGATTTTTCTCAGATCTACTTAGTAAATATTTAAAATACACAGTTCGGTGAAGGGAGCTTCTAAGTTCTATTTCTTGATTTGGGCAGTGGGTCACAAGTGAATTTTTTTGTGGTAATTATTGGTGTACTCCTCTGTATGAAGATAATACTTTCACAACGAATCCATAAAAATACACACACATGTACAATATGTCAGCGATGGTGTGGGTAAACACTCTTATACTTTGTTATTGACAATGTAAGTTGATAGATTGCAGTTAATACAGTAAACAATAAAAGACACATATGCTTTGACTCTAAAGGTCTATACTCACATAAAAAATACATTCAAAAATCTCTACTGTAACCTTGCTTGTAATAGAAAAGGTATGGGTAAACTCTACATGTCCATTAACTAGGGACTACACAAATGAGGGGTAGATGCATTATATTTAAACCACAACAGGCAGATCTACATCCACTGAAATGAAACAGTCCCCATGCTAGAGTTACATGAAAAGAATAAAGCAGGGGAGAGTACATTGGTTATATGGTGTGTGGGGAGAAAATAAATGGAGGTAAGGTGGAAGTGGGCGCATTGACACACACAGAGCAACAGAACATCTCGAGGAAGATGCACAAGAAACTCGGAATCACAACTGCTTCTGAGAAGGAGACAATGCAAAACTGGGAAACAAATTTTTTACTTGGTACTTTTAAAAACAGGTGGTTATACGTCGGTTGTGATGGGTGCACCTGTAATCCCAGCACTCGGGAGGCTGAGGCAGGAGGATCACTGTGAGTTCCAGGCCAGTTCGGACTACAAAGTGAGTTTAAGGCCAGCCTGAACTCCATAGTGAAAACCTGTCTCCAAAAAAAATTATTAAAAAAAAAAGAAAGAAGAAAAAACTATGTTGCTTTTAAATAGGTGAATGCCACTAAGTTTGTAAAAGTCAAAATTGGAAATGCTTGCCATACATTCTGAAATGTTTTCTGTCTCCTACTTTAACACTTAAATATTCAAACCATTAATGTAGTAATAATGATAGAAGTAAGAATAAATAGCTACTTACATCAACACCTCCAAATAAATCAAAAATATATGTATTTGGGTAAGTAGTTTCTTGAGTAAGTTTCCTATCTTCAGTAACAAATGCCATAGCCTCCATGGAGAGAAGAGGAGAAATTTCCTTTAAAAAAAAAAAAAGTACAAAGACATTTTGTTTGGAATTCAGTACAAACCAGACATTAAAATATCAGTTTGCATTTAGTCACAACTGAACCTGCATGACAGAAAAAGAGCCCAATGAAGCTCATGTCCCAGTACCCAGGACCCTTTAGAGTCCTTTTCCACACTGAGTCTGGTGCCACCTGCTTCAGAATGTAGCAGAGGGACACTACGTCACTTCCAGCATACAAGTCTTAAGGCCTGGTAGAGGTGGCCCCTGCCATGCTGGAATCCAATCGTCCTGCTCTGAGAGGCCCAACACGGCCCCTGTGGAAGCCACAGGAAGGAGAACTGACATCATGACGGATGCTATCGCCAGTCTCCAGGTGACACCCTGCACTAACCTGCCTGGGATGTGAGTGAGGCTATTTTAACATTTCAGATGTCTTGATACTCCACTCAAAGTCACAGGAAGCAGAACCACTCAATGAACCAGGAATTGTGAGATAAATGGTGGTTGCTCCTTCAAGCTACTGAGTTTTGTAGTAATGACCTAATCTCTGCTCAAATGTCACCTTCTAAGGGAACTCTTCCCTTAATCTCCCCAGCTCAAGTGCAATCTGATGTTCTATTCTGCAAAGCAATCAGTAGGTCATTTGCAACTGTTACCACTTTCAGCATACATTTAGCACTTTTACTTTGTATCTATTTGAAACCTTTCTCTCCCCCTCTAGATTAAATGCTCTTTGAGGAAAAGGCTAGAATAGATGTCTTGAGGTAGGTCTCAAGACAGCTAGTGTTTGAAACCGTCGACATATGAAGGTAATTCTCCAATTTTGGAGGTGGACAGAATCTTTTGTTCATATGGAACAAAGCTAATAGGAAAACAACTGTCTTAGTTACTTTTTCGCTCGTTGCCGAGACAAAATACCTGACGCCCAAAGTTAGGGAAGGAAAGGTTTACTCTTATAGTTTCTCGGGACTTTCAGTCCATAAAGTGGGCTCCAAGGCAGCATGGGATGACGGGGCTACAGTTCATGGCGGCTGCAAGCTACAAGCCGCAATCGGCGCTGGCAAGAGAGAGGGCGGAAGCCAGGAAGCAAGCAAGAGGAAGACCCGCCTTCCCTTATACTGTATCTCAGCTCCACCCCTGGGCGGGTGTAGCAGTCACGTCATTAATCCTGGTGCTAGACAACAAACTGATCACAAGCATCAGACTCAGCCCCATCAAAAGTATGAGGACTTGGGGGTACATAGCATATCCTATACAACAACCTTACAGAAAAACCTGCTACACAGTAAGTTTTAAATAACATTTGGTTATTTGCTGGATGAATAAAGAAATGATCACACATCAAGGACAGATGGATATTAATTTCTCTCTGCTTTGATTTTACTTCAACACCATATCTCAGAGATTTTGCAGTAATCAAATAAAGTAATATACAAATCTTTGGAAAGTATTTTTAAATAAGTACAAGAGGCTACAATTATTTCGATCAATTAGACTGACAAGATCAAGAACAAGAAAAAGTCTCCTCTTAAAGTACAAGCTTAATCACTATTACACAGTAGAATGGCTTCTGTGATGCAATCATAAAATTTTAACCTTGAAGAACGTTGTGTCATTTGATTTATTATGATCAAATATACTCACCCAGGTTATAACTGCAACCAGAGCTGGGAGTTCACACTTGGCCCAAGCTAAAGTTTGGATAAGGTGACTCCAGACCTACTGAATTAAAACTTGTCAGGGTCACTCTGCTACACACTCAAGCTGGAGAACCACCTCAGAATTATGTCTCTGGGATCTTTTCACTCCTCTCCCCACCACTGCACCTGCCCCTTCAAATCAACAACCACAAGCCCCCTCGCAGAAGCCTTCAGCAATATGAGTTCAAAACTGTGTCTAAGAGCCAGGCATGGTTACAAGGCACATGCCTGTAATCCCAGCACTCAAGAAGCTGAGGCAGGAGGATCACTGCAAGTTCAAGGCCAGACTGGACTACACAGTGAGTTCAAGGCCAGCCTAGACTACATAGTGAGACCCTGACTCAAAAAAATAAAAAAACAAAACAAAAAAGAGACAGAGAGACAGACAGACAGACCGACAGACAGAAAAGATATCAAAGGTAAGGCAAGTACCTCAGTGGAAGAGCACCTATATAGCATGCCTGAGGACTGAGGGCTTGGGTTTGATCCCCAGAACCATAAGGGAAAAAGTGTCATCTAAAAGGCAGGGTAGTGCTGACCTCCTGAATAAAGCAATCACTGCCACAAATTAAGTATGAATAAAGCCTGGAAAGATACACGCAGGAAACCTACGATGACTGCCTCCTGATGGTGGGGCTACTGGTGACTATTTTCTTCTTGCACCTTTTCTGAACTTCTCAACAGTTCACACAATTAAAACAGGCTATTAAAAAAAGCAGACAGTTATGTCACCTGGAGACTCTGAATGCAGCTCCCCTAAGGTCTCTAAGAATTACCTTGAGGATGTTTTGGCACTCAATGAAGTCACTGTGGAGGTGGCTGGTGGCATACAGCTTAAGGAGCAACTGAGGAATTCCACTCCATTTGGACTGTTTGTCCCGTTCTGTTAAAAAAGCTTCAGGGAACTGTGAATAAAAAAGAAAAGAACATTTTACTGGTGAGGAAAGACCTACTAGCAGATATGGCGGGGGGGTACTAGCTGACTCCAAAACACAACCAGGAAAATAATTCAAAATTCTCTTTTTAGAAATCTTCAAACAGCTGGGCATGGTGGCACATGCCTGTCATCCCAGCCCTCAGAAGGCTGAGGCAGGAGAACTGTTGTGAGTCTGAGAGCAGCCTGGACTACACAGTGAGTTCAAGGCCAGCCGGCACTGCATCGTGAGATCCTGACTGAAAAAAATAAAAAGAAAAATAAAAGAAAAAAAAGAAATCTTCAATTTCTTCCAAACAGCCTATGAAAGAACAGCCTACAACTTCTTGCCTCCTAATACAACACCCTTCATAGTCTAACCCCTACCCCCAGTCTCATCTCCCCGCAATGTGCATTCCAGGCTCCGCACACGCGTGTTCTGTCTGTGCCTCTCAGTGCATGTCCTTCCCTGCCTCAACTCGTTGCCTGTCTTTTTTATCTAAAATGTTCTTTTTCCTTTAAAATGCAAGCCGGACAGCTAGAAATCTGCTTTGAGTGGCCTTCCCTACAAGGCTTTCTAAGAGATTATTGATCTTTCCTCTTGGACTTTATGTATTACATAATTTATCCCATTGTATCATAATTACAGCCCTCCGTTAGACCACACTACTTAAAAGTAGACATTACACTGTGTTCCTCTTCCCCATCCTCTACCTTGTTTAACCCTATAGTGTGTGGCACACAGCAGAGACTCCATAAATGTTGGGAAGCATGAACAACAGCAATATATTGGTGGGAATCAATTATACTAATTTTCATTATTGCTTTTGGTATGTAACATTCATTATCAGGGACAAGGTGTAAATTATTTCAATGTGCCTGTCCCTCAATCAGGATCAAAAACTTCTTATGAGAGATGATACAGGACCACTGGATCTTCAATAATGTTTTTTGCCCAGTATGGTGGTGCACACCTGTGATCTCAGTGCATGGGAGAGGCTGAGGCAGGAGGACTGCTATGAGTTCGAGGTCAGCCTGGGCAACACAGTGAGTTCAAAATCAGCTTATACTACAGTGAGACCCTGTCTCAAAAAACTAAAAACTAGCCAGACATGGTGGCGCGTGCCTTTAATCCCAGCACTCAGGAGGCTGAGGTAGGCAGAGCATTCTGAGTTCGAGGTTGGCTTGGGCTACAACGCGAGTGCAAGGCCAGCCTGAGCTACATAGTGCAACCCTGCCTAAAAAAAACTAGAGCTGGGAGTTTGGCTCAGTGGCTTAAGCACCTGCCTGGCAGGCACAAGGTTTTGAGTCTGATATCTGGTGCCGCAAAAACAAACAAACAAACAAAAAAACTAAATAATGATAATAATATTTTGGTTCTATCCTGACATATCACTCCTAGGATAATGGCCAAATCACATTGTTCTTCTTAAATTTATTTTCTTACAGTGTAAGAATAAAGTTAATATGGGGGTAACATGAAACAATGAGATATTCAGGGGAAAGACCATATGAAACGTAGGAATTTACTAACTCTTCAACATCAAAAATGATGAAATAACAGCAATTTCACATTGTTAAAGCAACTCAAATCAATGCAAGATTAAAAACAATGGAAATACATATTTCCTTGAAAGAGAAAGAAAAAAAAGCAAATATGGTTATGGGAACTAGCAAAAACAGTGCATTCAGAAAAATTTATAGCTGTAGCTATTAAAAATAGAAGAGAGATCACAAATCAATAAACATCCAACCTAAGAAGGTAGGAAAAAAAGGGGGACACTAAACATAATCAAGAACAAGAATGAAAATTTTAAAAAAGCCATAGCAAAAATAAAGAACAGAAAAATAATACAGAAAAATTAATGAAACTAAACATTTTAAGGTGCTATGAAAAGATCAACAAAACTGACAAAGCTGTAGCTATACTGACCAACTTTTAGACAAATTATTAAATTCAGAAATGAAAGAAAATATTATCAACCTTACAAAAAATTATAATGGAATACTATGAACAATCACCTGCTAACAGGTTAGATAATCTAAATGAAATGAATCATTAGAAAACACAACCTATGAAAATGACTCAAGGAGTAAACAAGATATCTGAATAGACGTGTTTAAAAAAAAAAACAGAGATTGAATAGGTGATTAAAATAAAATCTTACAAAGAAAAGCCCAGGTACAGACAGATAGCTTCACTGGCAAATTCTACCAAACATTTAAAGAACAATTAACTCCAATACTTTAGATTTTTCTATAAAATAGAAGAGAACATTCCCAACTCGTTCTATGAGGCCAGTATTACCTCTGTAACAAATCCAAAGACTTCACAAGAAAATGACAGCTCAGTATCCCTTATCAACATAGATGCAAAAATGCTCAGCAAAATATTACCAAACCAAACCCAGCATCATATAAAAAAGGTTATACACCATGAACATGCAAGATTTATACCAGGAAGACAAAGACAATTCATATATGAATATTAGTGTTGGGGATATAATTCATTGGTAAAGTGCTTGATTAGCAAGCATGAGGTCTGGGTTCAATCCTTGGTAAAACATACATACATACAAATATATACGTAATACCACATATCAACAGGTTGTAGAACAAACCTTCATGATATATCAATAGATACAAATAGGCCAAAAATCAAATACATCTTTGCAGTTAAAACACTAGACAAACAAGGAATACAAAGGAAATTTTTCAACCTCTTAAAGGGCAATTACAAAAAACCTTACAACTAGCACAACACTTAATATAGTAAAAGACTAAATGTTTTCCTGCTAATATCAGGAAAAAACCAAAATGTCTACTTTCACTTTTATTTGAATAGAAATTTGGATTTAAACAATTAGAAAAGAAACAAAAGGCATCCAAGTTGGAAAGGAAGAAATAAAACTCTTTATTTGCAGGTAACGTAATCTAGCATATCAATTCCATTTGTAACACAAACAAATGAAGCAAAAAGAATACAAGTTTATATAAGGAAACATAATATTGTTAAATAGGGTCTAGGTAGTGGAAAGCTATCTCACGTTCACGGACAGAAAACCTTAATATTACTAAAGTGGCAATACCTTCTGTCAATTTTTTTTGAAACAGGGTCTCACTGGGTTGGACCTAAACTCATGATCCGCCTGCCTCTGCCTCTGAGTAACTGGGATTACAGGCAAGAACCACCACAACTGGCTACACTGATTTTTATTATTACTAGAAGAGCAATACCCGCTGCAGTGATTCAATTGCTATTACAATTCCAGCTGGGCTCATTACAGAAGCTGACAAGTTAATCCTCAAATTCATACAGAAAAGCAAGGGACCCAGAACAGGCAAAACTATCTCAAAGCTGAAAGAATCATGCTTCCTGATTTCTAAATTTACTATAAGGCTAAAATAATCAAGACTGTATGGTTCTGGCCACTAACAGAATAGCATGAAGACTCCAAAAATGCATGCTTATATTTATGGTCAATTGATTTTGGACTAGAGAGCAAAGACAGTTCAATGACTGAAGTCTTCCAACAAATGTTGCAAAAACAAGAGGACATCTATAAACAAAATAAGAGACAACTTCCTTATATCACATACAAAAATTAACTCAAAACAGATCAAAGGTCTGAATCTAAGAGCTAAAATTATCAAACAGAAGAAAATATAGGTGTAAATCTCATTGCCTTAATTTAGGCAATGAATTCTTAGTTGTGATACTAAAGTAACCAAAGGAAAAAGTAAACTCTGCTTCATCAAAAGTAAAACCTTTTGTGGTTCAATGGACAGTACAAGAAAATAGTAAGATACTCACTGAGTGATAAAAACCATTTGAAAATCATCTATCTGATAAGGACCAAAAATAAAAAAGAAATCTAACTCCATTAAATGTAAGCAAGCAATGACCTAGTAACCAAAATACTGTAGTAGAAAGGAGGACTTCCTTGATTGCGCATCAGCACACTGAAGAGGGCCAAGTGAGCTTGAAGAGATGGCAACAGAAACTCCTTAAACTGAAATACAAAGTAAAAAAAAAATGAAAAAGAAGATTATAAGAACTACAGGATAATTACAAACGTTATAACCTATAAATGGAATACTTGGAAAAGAAAAATGAGAAACACTTGAAACAACAGTTGAGAATTCTCCAAAATTAATGATATAGATCCATGAAATTCAGAACACAAAGAAAAATAGTATTTTTAAAAAACATTATGTGTGTTGGCCAGCTGTGGAGATGCACACCTGTAATAGCAGCACTTGGGGGGCTGAGGCAGGAAGATCACTGAGAGTTCAACATCATCCTGGGCTACATAGTGAGTTCAAGGGCAGCCTGCACTACATAACAAGATGCTGTCTCAAACAAAACAAAACAAAACTAAAACTAAAACAAAACCCAGATAAACAGACAAACAATAAAGCCCACTATGTGTGACCACATCATGTTCAAAGTACAAAACAAGGAAATGAGCAAACAATAAGGCAAAAGCAAAAATCTTTTAAAAAGCTAGAGGGGAATAAAATCTCTCACCTATATAGGAACTGGGGTAAAAATTACAAAGTACAGTAAAGTATTTTTTAAATTTTAAAGAAAAAAAAACATACCAACCTACAACACAGAATCTAGTAAAAACTGTCCTTCAAAAGTAAATGAAGCCAGCCAGGCGTGGTGGCGCACGCCTTTAATCCCAGCACTCGGGAGGCTGGGGTAGGCGGAGCGTTGTGAGTTCGAGGCCGGCTTGGGCTACAACGCGGCGCAAGCCGACCTGAGCTACATAGTGCGACCCTGCCTCAAAAAAAACCAGGGCCGGGAGTTTGGCTCAGTGGCTTAAGCGCCTGCCCTGGCAGGCGCAAGGCTGTGAGTTCAATCCCCAGTGCCGCAA